>CAODLS011996758.1:0-27365 GCA_948243855.1 Flueggea neowawraea
TTCCTTTTAAACTCATTTTCATGCATTAATTCATGAAAATGCATTTTAGGCCGAAAATGAAATGTGTTTCAATTTTCTAATGATTATTGATGAATAGATGTAGAGGATGCTAAAATATATCATATAGGACTTCGATAAGCACGATTCAAGCTGTGAATAGAAAGATTTGATGGGTTTTTGGTGGAGCTAGGGTTAGATTCGAGTTTGGATGATTTTGGCCGAATTTGTTGTTTGTTTGGTGAAATTGATGATAGATTAATGTTCCTGATGTTGAGATCGAGCAATATGGGTGATTGGTTTCGATATTTATCGGTTGAATCGAGAGTTTAGTATTTCTGAGAATAAATTTATGGTTTACTAGTTTTGTAAATTTTTGGAAAGTTTACTCTAGACTTGTAATTTCTGAAAATTGGGAGTATAGATTTGTAATTTTGAAAAGTGAAGGTCTAGATTTTGTAATTTTGGAGAACTTGGAAACATATTTGTAATTTTAAAGAATTAGGCTAAATTCGCGATTTCTGCGAGTTCAGAGCAAAATTTGAGGATTCTGACTTATAATGTCTAATCGGTAATCCCATGATACTTTGAGGACTGTTTTGAAATTTGTTAAGTCTTGGGGACTAAGATATAATTTTACACTGATCAGGGACCAAACTGTAATTTTATGTAGATTTCGTATTTAGAGTCGAGGATGATGGATTCTCATCCGAGGTAGAATTTCAGTGACCTTGAGGGTCCAAGTTTGCATTGGATTGCATACATATTCAGTAATGCCACAGTACCATATCTGACTCTGTTGTAATAAATCTCTGTTGTCAGTTCTGTTCAGTTCCTGATGCGACCAGTCCTTCACCGGTGGACCGTTACTGGATTATTAGCTCGGTGTCCAGATGAGTGGATGATAGCTTCAGACACATGGGCTGTGTCTTTAAAAATTCAATATGTTATTTTGATATATCTGACTGTAATATGAAATCGGACTAATAATTATTGGGTTAATTAATAATCGAGATTATGTGATTATTAATAACCAATGTTTTGCTCTGAAAAGCTAATATATATATATATATATATAAGGGTATTTTGTATAAGTAGGAATAAGCTCTAAGGTGCATGATTGTCTGTGAAATACTATGTATATATCACACTGATATGGGGACACCTAGCTACGGGGTTGTATACTAATGCTTTGTCAAGACTCTAGTTACCGGGGTAATGGGGTGACCGTGTATCTGACCAGATATACGCTTTAAAGTAGTCAGGTGGCGGAGTCCACACTGCTATTATGGAAATTGAATTGCACTGGTCCCGTACTATATATATACTTTGAATACTGTTTGAATGCATGTTGTATGATCTGGATGCGAAAGTTTTTGCAAAACGAATTTTAGAAAATATATTATGTATGTAGTGTGTATACTATATGGTATCTACATATATTCGTGTGTGGAATTTTTAAACAGATTTTAAAATGGTCTTTGTAAGACACATATGAGGCGATCTGGAGTGTTATCCCTCACTGAGTTGACCCCCTTTATTTTCTTTTCTTTGTTCTCTCTATACTTCATTTTTCATGTACTTTGTAGCAGTTGTTGATCTTCCACGCTTAGTGAGGTGTTTGTCAGCAGCGAGTGTCCTGTTGTTCAGGCTCGACTTTTAGTTCTGTTAGATGCTCCACATACCGAGTAGTGAGTTATGGCCTGTATTTGAATTTGAAATGGTTCAATTGTTTTCAATTATATTTATTTATTTAATAATTTTATTATTATTAATATTTGGAATATTATTTTTGAAACTTATTTTTTGTTAAACGATTTTAATTTGTCTAATAAAAATATATTTGAATAATTGTTTTATACTCTGAGACTTGTGCTGGATGTGTCGGACTTCCACTAACGGTCCACCTCGTACGCCGGTCATGGCCCGACTTTTGGTCATGACACATTTGATGCTATAGAATATAGTTGCCGGAGTTGTAACTGCTAAAGGTTATGGAACTCCTTTGACACTCATTTATACTTCCAACAAGATCAATAAGGGAGCAAAAGGAGATGCAACTGTCTTGACGCTGACTGTAGTGGCAGCAATTCCAATAATTCTTGATCGTGTTCGAGATGGTGTGAGAATCAAGGTGGAAGATTTCTCCTCTCTCTCTCTCTCTCTCTCTCTCTCTCTCTCTCTCTCTCTCTCTCTCATGTGCTCACACACACATGTCTGCATATTGAAATACTTGTCAGGAAATAAGTTATGACACAATGTCTTCCTGCTACTTCAAGTTGATGCTAAGGGTGGTTTAGCCAATAAATTGTTTGACTTGGCATACTCCCATAGGTTGTCTGCAGTAAATGGTAGTTGGTTCGGAGCATGGGGAGTATAGATGCTTCTATGGGATTTCCTTGTGTTTAGAAAGGTTCGAATAGTATTGGGAGGTCACAATCTGTTTTTGCTTTTTGAAGGTGCTCTTCTTTCCGCTGATACGCAAAGATTTATCAACATTTGTCTTGGGTAAGCTTTCCCTTGTTAAAAAAAGAGTATTTCTTGTGCATTTTTTCTTTCTCTTTTTCAGAATTCATTCTCTTTTTTTCTTTCTCGAGTGACATTCATGCACATACATGTAATAGGGGTGATCATGCGAGTGCCTAAAGTCGAAAGTAATGTATAGATGAGTTTGGGTGTTAATGAGATGATTTGACTATCAATTTAATCAATATATGATAGCTCTATGCATAGAGTTTTTAGCATATACTTATCTCTAGTGTAATTTTTTCTTCCTCAGGGCTCGAACTGGCCAAGGGTATAGTCTTGCTAAGACTTGTGCCGGTGGGACGTTCTCTGAATTTGATGATACATATGTTGGATGAGTCGGTAACCCACTCCCTTGTACATATGTAAAGGTAAGAAGCAATGAAAAATATTTTACCTCATCCTTTGAGAATTTCAAAAATGATCCGACCTACTTTTTCTTCTATTTCAAATTTTCGAAATTCAGTTTTCAAATATGCCCTTCGTCTTTTTTCTCTACCAGATAGTTCATTCTTACATTTCTTATGTTTTGTATAAGTTTCTTGGTGTGTATTGGCTTTGATGTTATCGTCTGATTCTTGGTAAAGCAATCCTTTAATGAATTTAATTATATCGTATTACTATTTTTTTCTCATTTACCGTTAATAGATTGGCATGAAGGTGGATACTTAATTAGTGATACAGTAATGCCCCGTGGTGAATTTGTTATTGGTAGTCCAAGTGTCACAGTTGGGTATTTCAAAAAATGAAGAGAAAACAAAAGAAATGTACAAGGTAAAATACAAAGTTCCATTCAGTCTCATCATTTGAAACTATCTACTAAAATTCCAAATTTTGATTTTGGTCCTAAGTTTCAATAATAATTTAGCCACAAATTGTTGATAATATTTTTTGTTTGATTAGGTTGATGAGCGAGGAATGAGGTGGTTCTACACTGGGATATAGGCCAATTTCATGATTATGTTTGTCTTGAGATAATTGACCATTAAAATGACATAGCCAAGCTTCAACATGGAGAATATGTCTAATTAGGAAAGGCTACATGTTTGCAAATAGAATGCAACTTTGATAGGAAAAAGATTTTTCTGAGCAAATGTTTTCCTTACACGTTAAAGTTGCTCTGTTTGTAAGCCCCTAGATCGGCAATATAATGTTGCATGAAGACCCATGCCATAGTTATTGTGTTGCCCTCGTGGTAGGTGTACAACCTGCTTTGGAAGAGTGAGCATCAAAGCAGGGTATACCATATATCGATTTTGCAGATTTGTGCACAAAAGAAGAAACAATAAACGAAGTGAAAGCATCATTTTTTAAGGTACATCTTTCTAATAATAATAACTAATATGTAATTTTCGGATTAGGAATATTTTGTATAAATATCGCATTCATTTGGACAATATGGCATTCACTTGTAAGCAAGATTGATGTTTGCTTGGTCCTAAAATTTCATTCTCCAATAATTGCATGTGCACATGCATACAAAGCAGGAGCTACATACAGGACATATTTTTGGATCCACAAATTGAATTAGTTAGGGAAGATTGCTCATAGTCGGTGACAAATATCACCTCTATTAAAATGGTAGGGCTTGTTTGCATGAAATAAGCAGCTCATACGCAGCGCTAAATGTGCCAGGGTATGTGACAATTTTTGTGTAGCTACTTGAAATTGCACAACACGAGTTCTGAAGTATCAACCGTGCCATTTTTCCAGGGAATTGGTTTGACTTTAGTATATTTGATTTGCCGTGTCAAAAACAATACCACAACATGCCAAAAATATGTCAAAAATAGGAACACGGAATAAAATATTAAAAAATAACATAGTTTGACTGCATATTGACCACGCTTCAAAAATTTGACCACGTGTTGACCACACTCTTTGGACTAGTGAAAATGAGTAGAACTCGATAACATCACGAGTATAAACTAGTAAAACAACAAAATCAGAACAAATAGAAAACAAACACTTACAAAAACGAACACAGGTTAAAATAGAGTTTTAAACGAATATAAATGAGAACAAAGCAAGTAAAAAACGAGTATAACAAAAAATTGAGACTTGTTGATTACACCAAAAAATACTTACAAAAAATGAGTACAAAATAAGAACAAAACGAGCATACAAAGGGAACAAAAATGAGTACTGCCAAAAAAATAATGGGGATTGAAAGCTTCATATTGTCTTAATTATTCGAGTACAAAACAAATTTAGATATTATTTTTACAAAATAAATGAAGTTGTTTATTTGGTTTCATTCAAATTAGGTTTTATCATTACAAATTAAAAATGAGTACAAAATGAGAGGAAATCGAGTACAAAACAAATTTAGGTATTATTTTTACTAACTAAATGAACTTATTCATTTTGTTTCATTCAAATTAGGTATTATTTTTATAAACTAAAAATGACTATAGAACGAGTACGTAATGAGTACTATACGAAAAAAAAAATATTTTTCGCCACTTAGTCAATATTTTGAATGACTTGGTTTCATTCAAGTTCAATATTCGGAACTTTCTACAATTATTATCAAAATGAATTCATCTTTTTTAGGTATTATTTTGTATTTTTACAATTATAAAAGGATTAAGGTAATTTTTAATTAGGGCTGCAGCTAGGGTTTTGAAACCCTAGCTGCCACCCC
This sequence comes from Flueggea neowawraea, assembly GCA_948243855.1. Classification (NCBI taxonomy): domain Eukaryota; kingdom Viridiplantae; phylum Streptophyta; class Magnoliopsida; order Malpighiales; family Phyllanthaceae; genus Flueggea; species Flueggea neowawraea. The sequence goes on from CAODLS011996758.1 coordinate 5,171, forward strand.
TCTCCAGTCATGCCTCTCTACCCCATGTCGTACCGTTATGACCTCTCACTCTCTCTCTTTCCCTCCTAATCGCTCTTTGACACTCGTTCTCTTGCTCTCTTGTCACTGCTCTCATGCTCCTCCTTTTGTCGGACCTCCTGTCTCTCTCGGTTCCTTTTTTTTGTTACCCCACCTTCTTCCTCTCTCTCGATTCCTTCTTCTTCGCCATTTCACTTCCTTTCTCAACCGAATCATCCCACGACAAAAACTATAACACCTTGTCCCTTTTGGTGTAGACCATTGAGTGTTTGATATGATGTTTTGATGTTTGAGGATGTTCTTTGGTGTCCATTTCATGAGTTTGGGTGTTAGCATGCCCCGAGGATGATCTAACAAGAGTATGTAAGCGAAGAAATCAAGGAAGGTATTCTGTAGCATGATTTATGTACGTTAGAGGTTGATGAACGTACATTTGTTGGAATGGTGTGATTAACATATGTAAGGTAGGTAGCAACGTACGTTAATGCCTCATAACGTACATTAGTCTCCTTGTAATGTACGTTAGCGATGGTTTTTGTTGAATAATAGCTTCTGGATGTCTTTTTGGCCCCGATAACATGCGTCATAGGCTTGGTAATGTACGCTAAGTGTCTCTAACATACATTAAGGGTGTAGTAACGTACATAACGTACGTGCGCCTCTAATTTTGAGTGAAACGGTGAGTTTCGGGGATATGTGCCTATATATATCCTTTTATCCGAGCCACTTTCACCTAGAGCAACCTCTTCGTTCATTGCTTTGCTCTCTCAACATTCCTACCCATTCTAAGGTAAGATCCACTCTTTTTCTTGATTTCTCTTTCTTTCATTACATTTGATGCATAGGTTTGCCTTGTTTGAGTTGATTGATATGTGGAGGTTCTGTAGTGTTGATTTCAGTATGTTTAGGAGGTTGTTTTATGGATTTTTTTGATGCATTATGAGTGGAAGAATGTGACTTTGATGATTGGTATAGAATTTTATTATTAGTTTTCAGCCATGATAGAAAATCAAAAATAGGAAAAAAACATATTAATTTCGTTTTTTCAAAAATGCAAGGGAAAAAGTCAGATGGAACAATGTTTGATGTCCTGGACAACCAAAAAATATATCCTATGGACCTTAGTAAAAAACTTGCACATGCAATAGATTGCAAATGCAAGAAATGCCATGTGCTCATGCAACATCTATACTTGACAGCTACAACCTTATGACTATTGCTCAATTTATCACACGCAAAAAAAAAAACCAATGCTGCCAACTTATAATAAGACTATCTACCCAATACCAGCACGAGAACAATGGGATATACAAGGAGAAATAAAAAAAAAAAGACATAGTAGTACTATCACCACATGCAAAAATATATCCTATGGACCTTAGTAAAAAACTTGCACATGCAATAGATTGCAAATGGAAGAAATGCCATGTGCTCATGCAGCATCTATACTTGACAGCTACACCAACAACCTTATGACTATTGCTCAATTTATCACGCAAAAAAAAAAACAACCAATGCTGCCAACTTATAATAAGACTATCTACCGAATACCAGCACGAGAACAGTGGGATATACAAGAAGAAATAAAAAAGACATAGTAGTAATATCACCAAGGAAAAGAAGATTGCCAGCCAAAAATGAAAAGAAAGGCAAACAAAAATGTGGGAATTATCGAGAAGAAGGACACAAGAAAAGAAAGTGCAAGAATCTTCCACATGCTGAATAAAGAATACAATGGCAAAAAGATATATGCTAGAATGTCAGACCATAAGACAAAAAACACATAGGTTTTTCATTTTCTTAACTTTTTTTATCATTTGGATTATTTTCAGTTTATTTCTAGTTTTTTTAAATTATATTAAAGTGTTCTAATACTAAACATAAACCAGTAAAGCAGACAACATTAAGAGTACTCAAAATGCTAGAACACAAATATAGAAAAATGAAAGAAAAAATATTACTTGTATATAAAAAGGTTTACTTTCAGTTTGTTAGTAGTAGCTCAACCTAAACATAACCTAACTAAAGTTACAAATTGATACACAAACCAGTAAAGCAGTAAACATTTAGATTACTCAAAATGGTAGATAACAGCATACACACATTGAAAAATAAAAGAAAAAAAAATACCTTAAAAATCTGAAAACCAAAAACAGCACCTTTCAACTTGTAAAACCTAAAACAAACATAAAACAAGAATATTTCTAGGTAACTTAAACTTCATTTATAAAAACAAAAATACAAATAAAAAAAATATAAAAAGATTATGTTTAGTTTATTTACAAAACAAAAATTTACCAACTGCAAACGCACAACAACAAAATGAACTAACTATGAAAAAATTACAATTTTAAAAGTGACAAACAATTAAACCTAGAATTATATATGTTGAAAATATCCATTCAAATCCAAAATATAGAAATTATATATACAAATATCGATTCGTAACAACCGTACCAAAAGTAAACAACAAGTTTTGCAAAATCCTTTTCATATCTATTTGACTACTTTATCCTTTAATCCAGCTGGATTTTCTTCTTCACTCTCAATATTCCCTGCTTCCTTTATCCTTTCATACCTATAAAGCAAACTTGACAATCTTGCCAGATAAATCTTAACATTAATGTCATTAATGTCCATCTGCTTTCCAGGAAACAAATATTCAGAAAATGAAACTACATACAACCCAAATCACTAGAAAAAAAAATCAGATTAATTAAAACAAAACACAATACAAAATTCAGAAAACATAAACAAACTTATCTATCTTTTTGCATAGGCACATCATCAACCCATTCAACAACAACAGAATTAGTATAGTCTTTACCAAACTATGGAGGCCGACTAAAATCAACACCATTCATTTTTGGATAAAGACCAACAACCTTGAAGAAATAAGGCAGCAACACACTATAAGCATCAACAAATGATGACACTAGCTTATCATTCTTGGAAGACCTATCCGAATCATACATAAAAATACATCTTTGCTTGAAATTTAAATGCCTAGGAGCTCAATGACCCACATTCAAAGACAACAACTTTGGCAAAATATGAATTGGGAAAAAAACATCACACCAAACTCCAATCAGAATTGCATCTCATCTTATATCCCCTTATAGAATCATCAATAAGATCATTCTTATAAATCAAAGAAGGATCATGATTTTTCTTCTTGACAAAAGAAGAAAACAACCCCTGAATTCTTTGATAATAAAGGTTATCAATAGTGATAAACCTCATTACATAAGAACTAGGTTGATAAATACCCTTTTTTCGAAAATAATTGAATAGGACATCAATTTACTGGAGTTAATTTTATAGACAACCATCTAAATTGGAGATAATTTTATAGACGACCATCTAAATTGGAGAAAATTTCTCTATGGTTACTATACTCAGTTTTGTTTCAAAAACGTTATCAAAAATTGAATTTCATTCAAGGAAGTTCATTACAGTCGGATTTCAGAAATCACCTGACCAGACAAATGACTAGGTATGCCACATTATGCTAATAAAGCCACGTGACGCCACACTAATGATGACATGGAAACCCAAATAAAACCAACCCAAAAACCAAATTGAAACTAATATAGCAACCCGACTCAATTACCAATTATTAGGAATGATTACTAATTAGTTGTCTTTTTGTTGTAAGGAGACAAATGCCAGAATTTATTACTTCTTTCATAATTTGTTGAGTTGAAGAACATTTATAATATAACTCAGTTTACTCTTGAATTTTAATATTGTGGCTTTGAAAGAGGTGAAGCAATTCCAGCATGCATTAAACACAGCTTGGTTTTTTCTTTACCTAAAGTTTCAACTATTGCTTGTTTAAAGAAAACAATTGGAGGCATATCGTGAAGCATTTTAGTTAAATAATGGATTTTTTTGGTGTGGTCTGACTCGATTAACTCAAAAGGGAGTTAAGTTCTTGTGGTCTGACTCATGCTAGCAGAGTTTCCTAAAAGTGAAGAAGTGTTTGACCAGTGCAGCAGTGTTGACCTTACAGTTAGGTTTTAGAGGTTTTGCAGTGTACTATGATGCATCGAGGGTTGGGTTGCGTATTGATGCAATAAGGTAAGGTGATCATCTATGCATCGAGACAACTTAAGAGGCATGAGCAGAACTATCCAACTCATGATTTGGAGCTAGCCGTAATGGTTTTTACACTTAAGATTTGGAGACATTATCTCTACGGAGAGACCTTTGAGATCTTCACTGATCATAAGATTTTGAAGTATATCTTTGGTTAGTGAGATCCAAATTTAAGGCAAAGGTGATGTTTGGAGTTGCTTAAGAATTACGATTGCACTATATCATATCATCCTAGTAAGGCAAACGTAGTTGCCGACACTTTGAGCAGGAAATCAATGAGCAGTTTAGCCCATATTGCCATTGAGAGACTACCAGCAGTGTCGAAGTGGTAGAGGTTATTGGAGGGTGGAGTTGAATTCCAACTCAGTGATGATGGAGTGTTGTTTGGTCACGTCGATGCGGGACCAGTTTTGCTGGATCGTATCCGAGAGGCACAAAAGGATGATGCCAAAATCCAGAGTTTGATTGAGAAAGCTAAGTCATCCAAGGTATTGGGCTTTAGTGTTGGTGATTATAGAGTTCTTTGGTTCTGTTTGAGGTTACACATACTATCTTTGAGTGGTCTACGTGAAGAGATTATGACTAAGGGTCACAGCTCCGCATATTCTGTCCACCCGGGATATATTAAAATGTATTGAGATATCCGAGAATCTTATTGGTTGCCAAGGATGAAGAAGGATATAGCTAAATTTTTTAGTCGGTGTTTGACTAGTCAGCAGGTTAAGTTTGAACAACAACGTCCTTCTGGTTTGTTGCAACAGATGCCCCTTCCGGGGTTACTGAGGACGCCTTCTGGATATGACTCCATTTGGGTTATCGTGGATTGATTAACCAAGTCTGCACATTTCTTTCCTATCAAGACGACCTATGGAGCAACACGATTGGCTAAGTTGTATATTGATCGAATTATATGTTTACATGGCGTGCCAATCTTTGTAGTGTCAGACAAATGACCCCAGTTTACTTTGCAGTTTTGGCATAAACTGCAAGAAGGGTTGGGTACTCAATTGGATTTCAGCACTGCTTTCCATCCGCAGACCGATGGTCAGTCCAAGCGTATGATTCAAACTTTAAAGGATATGCTGAGAGCGTGCGTTGTGGATTTTGGTGGGAGTTAGGATTCTCATATGCCTTTGGTTGAGTTTGCGTATAACAACTCATACCACTCGAGTATCGAGATGGCGCCTTATGAGGCTTTATATGGCAGAACATGTAGATCTGCTCTTTGTTGGGCCGAGGCCAGAGAAAGAGAGCCTTTAGGGCCAGATCTTATTTTGGAGACGACCGAGAAAGTTAGACTGATTCAGCAACATATTTAGACTGCTCATAGCCATCAAAAGATTTATTTTGATCCGAAGCATAAATATTTGGAGTTCTCAGTTGGAGATTATGTATTTTTGAAAGTGTTCCCTATGAAGGGCGTGATGAGATTTGGAAAGAAAGGCAAGTTGGGCCCAAGATACATCGATTCGTTTGAAATCATCGGCCTTGTTTGAGTCGTTCTTTATAAGTTGGCGTTACCACCTCAGTTTACTTCTGTTCACCCGGTGTTCCACATATCTTTATTGAGGAACTATGTCATTGACTTGTCGTGTGTTTTGTCACCACAGCCTATTGAGGTTAGGCCTGACCTATCGTATGATGAGGCTCCAATCAGGATTGTTGACCGATAGTTCAAGTGGCTCTGAAACAAAGACATCCCTTCAGTGAAAGTGATTTGGAGACATCACTCAAATAAGGAGGCCACTTAGGACGTCGAGGATGAGATACGACGTAGATATCTGCACCTGTTCGAATCTACAGATCCATAGGTCAGTATCTCTCTGCCTTTATCTTTGTCTTTGCATTTCTGCATCCTTTGTTGCATTTTTGCATGCTTGAGTTTGAGTGAGCTAGAGACCTTGTGATTTGGAATTTTGTTTTGGAGATTTATGGTGGGTCTTAACTTTGACCCTGTTTTGTCTAGAAATTCAAGTACAAATTTCTTTTGAGGGGGAAGTATGTAATGACCCGCCCGTTCTGATCTGGATTCTGACAGCTTTCTAATCTATCTTCGATTGATATTTGGGTAATGTTTAATAGGTCAAAAACTTTAAGAAATAAAACTCTAGCAGACAAAAAAAATTGACTCTCTTTCAAAACCCTAAATTTGAAATTATGAAGAAGAATGTGTACAAGTTGGTCATCCAGATCAAACCAAGATGTCGAAGAAGGTTATCCAAGATTTCAAAACATAGATTGTCGATGTTGTAGAAGGGCCCGAGTGAAGATTTCTAAGAGTGAGAAGAACAAAGTTAGCCTATATTATTGTTGTGACAATGGAGTATGTGGGACTGTTTTGGCTTGGGTAAATCCAATATTGTGTGGTACTACAATGGAGGTCAATTCTCAGAGGAAAAGAGGGGTTGGGAGAGTGTTGGAGGATGTCATGATCCGTCTCTGGACCATGACTGGCGTACGAGGCAAACCGTCTATGGGAGCCTGACCCATCTCGCACAAACCTCAGAGATTCAGAAATATTACTACCCAAACCGTTTATTAAATAGTTAATAAAAAACTATTCATTTTAAAATGAAATATATATAACAAAATAAATATAATAATATTTTTAAATAAATTTGGGCATCAAAATACCCAAATACCATAATCCATATATGCCTGGTGTGGAGCATCTAACCAAAACATATAATCCAGGCCCGATCAAAAGGGCAATGACCGCATCTCCAAAATACCTCATTGAGTATTTGATGCCAAAGATTTCAATCAACAAAATCACCTACAATATAAAATAAACAGGAGCAAAGCAAAACAAAAGAAAAGGGGGGTGAGAACCCAGTAGGGGATAACACTTTAGAATGTCAAATGCGTGTCTCACAAAGACTGTTTTGAAAACAATTCAAAAATACCACATGAAAATATAAGTAATATATATATATATATATATATACACACTATTTATAAGTAATATTGTTTTCAAAAAGAAAATCAATTTCGAAAATGGTTGCAGGCAAAGCATACAACGTACACGCATTCTTTTAGAAACTAGCAAAATCTCTCAAAACATTTTCATACTCTATCAAAGCTATTATACTTTTAAAAACAACGTAAAATCTTTCAAAAAACTGTTTAGTTATTTGAAGCTCCAGAAAGAAAAAGTCCAAAACCTTCTAGGCCTTATTTATAATTTGTAGAACAAAAATCCAAACCTTGTAAGGCTTTACCGAAAATTTAAAACGGAAATCAAAAATCTTTTTAGCTTATCAGAAATTCCAAAATCAAAGAGTTGTCATATAGGCATCATAATAATAGTATCAGTTTCAAAAACATAATATCGAGCATTAGGGACCAAACAAAGATGAAACAGATGTGGTCTCCGCCACAACCCCAGTGTATAACAAACGTGGACTTCACTACTAATCAAAAGCAAATCATGTGTGGGATCAGAACACATGGCTGCCGACATCCCTAGTGGCTTGGATTCTTCAAAGCATTGGTATACCAAAGACTACGTACCACGTAGCTAGGCGTCCCCGTATCCAAAAACATATATCGTATAAGTAAATAAAAAACAAGTGGTCATGCTCGCAAGCATATCAAAACAAAGGAAAATATATATGATATAACATATATGTCGAAGTTCAAAAACCAATTATTGATCATCAAAGAAAATCATAAATCGAATATATATATATATATATATTTCAAAAAATTTATATCAGAAAGATATTCAAAAATTCACACAAAATAATTATTGCAGAAATTGTATTAAAATCCCAAAATAGAGTATCTTTTTTAGAAATTACAATAAATATCAAACTCGATATTTATTTCAAAAATCAAAGACATCATGGTTTACGAATTTCATTTTTATCACAGAGGGTTTTACATATATCCAATTTTTAGGATTACCAATCTTTTAGTAATTATGTATTACAAGCTATTACAAAAACATATAAGTTAGAGAGACATAACCTATGTGTCTGAAGATGTCATCCACTCACCTAGCTATCCAAGCTCGATGGTCTAATCACATACCACCGGTGGCTAGTAGATCGCACTGACCAAAACACGAACCTAAAACAGTTATAAAAGCAAAATCAAAATTATGATGTTGGTACTATGGCGGTACCAAAATGTATGCAATGAAAAATGCCGACGTAGACTCAGAGAAACCTTTTTTTGAATGAAGGTCTAATGCTCTTGCCACATCTCACAAAAATTACAGTTTGGTACTCGACCTCTGTAAAATTATGCTTTACTCCCAAACTTTTCAAAATTTAAAAGTCAGTCCTCAAAGTATTCTCTAATTAACAGAAATTCCTTTAAGTAATCAAAATCTCCAAATTAATCCTCAATGTCTCAAAAATCACCAAAATACAAAAATCACATTTTTGTCCCTCAGAACCACAGCTAACTCGAGTAAGCTAACTCGAGTTAGCTAAAGTGCTTACTCGAGTAAGTCACTTACCAAGATTTTCAAATTCGACCAATCACTTGATTCAACCAATAAAAATCACTTTTAATCACCTACATTGGTTAATATCAACCTCCTAAATATGAATCCAACATTCACATCAACAATTAAACTCAAAATCATCGACAAATTGCAATTAAAAGTTCCAATTCCTTAGACCCATCAACAATACCACAATGAATCTTCACAATCCTCAAAGATTCATGTTTATCTAAGTCCCTCCCAACTAGATACATCAAAAAGAAACTCAAATTTAGTCAGAAATCCATCCAAAATCGATCAAAACTATCATCCAAACCATGAAACAAACCCATTTTGTTTAAATGCTTAAATCCTCAAAACCACAGTTTAAATCACGTTCCTTTAAGTTCTTGCTAACTTAATCTAAAATTAACATAACAATCCAAACCCTAGAGAATTCTAGGCCTAGAATATGATGGAAGAAATCAAAGCATGAAAATGAATTAAAAAAGGTTGATCTTACCTCAAAAATGATTAAGAGATGTTGGAGGAACCAAATGGGAGTGATTTGAGTGAATTTGGGTGAGAAATGACAGAGAAAAAGATCAAGAACGAAAGAGGGTCGGGGTGGGTATAAATAGACCCAGCACTCAAGAACGATGTCGTTCAACTAATTTCAATGGCTAACTCGAGTTATAGCTCCTCTAACACGAGTTAAATTTACCCAAAATTGACCTCTAACCTTGGCTTACTCTTTTTACACAAAGGCTTAATTGAGTTATCCAACCATCATATAACTCGATTAACATTTCCTCTAACTCGAGTTAAATAGCCCCCATATAACTCGAGTTATCCGTGGGTCAATTCAACTAGAGTACCTCCAAGTGTTTTCTTCACTACTCATTATTGTCGGAACTCAACAGCACCCAACCGTATAGAAAATATCATTATTAAACACCTCCAAACACTTAATCAACACCTCAAGACATCATTAACTCCTAATCACCATCATTAAACATCTAATCATCATCTTGAACATTCAAGATCAAATCAGAATCGAACAAATTGCTACAGGAAATTTAGTTGGTATGAACGGGGTATTACATTCTTCGCCCTCAAAAGAAATTTGTCCTCAAATTTTGAAAGTAGATCAAAAAGCATACAGAATGCTCTAACCACCAAAACAACTAAATTTTTTTGTCAAAATCAATCTCTAACACCCAAACACCAGAAATCAAATCTAGTCCCCAGACTAGAACCAAAATCCAGAATTTACATATAGCCATCACAGAGGAACTAATTGAGAACTCATTAGAGCACAACTCTCTCAAAGCCAAATATGCTAACATGTATCAGAGATGTTGAAAATATAGAATATGCAAAGCAGGATGCAGAGGCAAGACCCCAAAGAAGCAGACCGAGAATCAACGGAATCAAATAGATGCAAATAGCTATTCCACGAATTATCAAAATGGTGCTTCTATGATACACTCATAGAAGCTTCAACAAAGAAAAAAGACTAAGAATAGCCTTAACTGCCAATGATGACAAAGCAAGGGACAAATCAAGAACAAAATTCCCAAGAACAAAACTGGGGATATCAAAACTTACAAAGACATAAAGAAACAAGGAAAAGTATCCTCAAAGCTTAAAGAATCAAGTATCAGAAGGTACAAACTCAATTGCTTTACAAAAATCAGACTTGGAAAGTTTTGATACTTACCAAGTACATGGAACAAAAAGGAAGGCGATTCAAATTGTAAACCAAACCGCAAAGAGGAAGGTCATAAAAAAACATGTGGTTTAGAGATTTAAGAGCAAATCCAACTCAGACTACAACCATAAAAATCAAAGAAGATGAAACAGATTCAAACATTACTAATAGAGGTAGCATAAGAACTCTAACAAATTTAACTCGTTAGTATATGATTTCCAAGGTCAACCCAAATCAAACAAAATCTAGCAATCATTCCATATATCTTCAAAGGAACTAAACATGAAATTTGATAATTTAAAACCAAGTTCTTAAACCCAAAAAAATCTCAGAACCTTAATCCACAATCATGGGAAACTACCAATCATTTCCACATTCTTTCGCAAATAATGGTATCAATTACACAAGCCAAATCTCTTAACAAAGGTTACCTAAACTGAATCACATTCTCAAATTTTGATTTATCTGAAATCAATGAACACCAAAAAGTATACCACCTTTGTCACTAACAAAGATATCAAAAGTGCTCCGAAGCATACATCATTCATATCAATTCTCATAATCCAATTCAAGTCAACTCGTAAGTCGACCACATACTCACAATCGACTCCAGATCACATCAAAAATCTTATTCAGTTATACCACGTAATTCAAACTGTAATTCGACTCCCAATTAATTCTCCAAGTTGCTTGTAATTCCTTGTCCTTATCTTTTATCCTCAAACGAATTTATCAACCACTAAAATCAATAATCACATATCGCTTTAATCCCTACTATAGATACTTGACTCTGAAGTCAAAGGAATCACCAAATGATTCTATCACAATATTGACAACTGCATACTACTTTCACCATTAGACTATCTCACTAATCCATCCAAGATTAACCTCTAATTATCATATACTGAATATCGTCGAAGTCAATAGGATCAAAATATCGATCTCAATAAAATTCCTTTATCAAACCGATCAACTTCTAAACAATAATGATTAAATCTCTGCTCATAACGACAAATAAATCCATAAATGGTTCCATAAAACATAGTCTTAGTATTTTAAAGCCTTAAGTACTCCAAGTACTATTCCACTCCAATCAACACCAAACAATATACATGTCATGAAAATTGATCTCGAATCTTAACAAATCTAACTCCAATAAACCACAAAAATTTTCCTTAAAAATTATCATCAATAATTAGCAGAATAATCCACAATTTCTGTAAACATATTATCGTTAAAAATATCGTTAAGCTCCTCTACACTTAACAATCCCATAGTACCATTTATTTTCTGATATCGAACCTCAAATCAGTCTCGCAAATTATTACCAATAACAAATCTAATATTAATCCCTTATTTCCTTGAATTCTCCCAAAATACCATAATTTGATCGCAAAAATAATTCCAATCTCATCATAGCATGAACTTCTTATCCATGCAACATATCAATTCTCAAATCAGCCTTATTAATTATAGCCACCTAATAACGAATCAGATGTTTCCTTAAATTTCTCAAATTCTCCAAAGTACAATAAGTCGAACACAACATCAATTCGATTCCAAACTAGCTCCTTGTTCACACAACATAACAAATCTCAAATTTCTGTTGAAGTAACCTCAACTACATCATGCGACCTCAACTATAGATATTCAAATCTCAAATCAATTAGAGAGTCACCACGTCTCAAATTATGACATCAGTAAATATTCTCCTTAGAGAATCAGGAACCATTGACCAATTTTACCAAACAAATCTCTTCTAACTAGAGTGCTATTGATTCAGAGTATCCAACAAAGATTAATGCAATAAGCAAAAGCATGGCACCAAAACCAAATAGAAATCAAATGACATATGAACAAGATTCCAAATGACTATACAAATCCCTCAGATCCGCTACAAAATGCGCTAAAAAATATGCCTAAAGAGCACGCTGAGACGGCGGCGAATGAGGCAATGCGTCAACCTCCAAATGACTATGCGAATCCCTCAGGTCCGCTACAAAATGATTAGCGGCCCTAAGCTGGCGACTCCAAACGTGAACCCATATCCATGAATGCAACTGACAAACAGAATGCATGTGCAAAAATCAAAATGTCCACCATTGCCACAGTACCACGATAACAATCAGAAGAGTATACAGAGGAAAATCAATTTGACTCGATCGAAGATATCTATGCTCCACAACCGACCCAGACAACACGAAACCCAATGCTCTAATACCAACTTTGTCACGACTTGTCTTCGGACCATGACCGTCTATGGGAGCCCGACCCATCTCACACAAGCCTCAGAGATTTAAAAATATTACTACCCAAATTGTTTATTAAATAATTAATAAGAAAAATATTCATTTTAAAATTTAAAATGAAATATATATAACAAAATAAATATAACAATATTTTCAAATAAATTCGGTTATCAAAATACCTAAATAGCATAACCCACATATACCCGGTTTGGAGCATTTAATCAAAACATATAATCGAGGCCCAATCAAAAGGGTGATGACCGCAACTCAACAACATATAATCAAAACATATAATCGAAGCCTCAGAGTATTGGATGCCAAATATTTCAATCAACAAAATCACATGTAATATAAAATAAATAGGAGCAAAGCAAAATAGAAGAAAAGGGGAGTGAGAAACTAGTGAGGGATAACACTCCAGAATGCCTCATGTGTGTCTCACAAACACTGTTTTGAAAACAGTTCAAACAGACCACACTCGAATATAAGCAAAAAAAAAATATATATATATATATATACACACACACACACTATTTATAAGTAATAATGTTTTCAAAAAAATCTGTTTCGAAAAAAATTGCAAACAAAGCATACAACGTACACACATTCTTTTAGAAACTACCAGAATCTCTCAAAACATTTTCATACTCTATCAAAGCTATTATACTTTTAAAAACAACGTAAAATATTTCAAAAAAACTATTTAGTTATCTGAAGCTCCAAAAAGAAAAAGTCCAAAACCTTATAGGCCTTATTGAAAATTTGTAGAACATAAATCCAAACCTTGTAAGGCTTTATCGAAAATTTAAAACAGAAATCAAAAATCTTTTTAGCTTATTAGAAATTCCAAAATCAAAGAGTTGTCATATAGGCATCTTAATAATAGTATTAATTTCAAAAACATAATATTGAGCATTATGGACCAAACAAAGATAAAACAGATGTGGTCTCCGCCATAACCCCAATGTATAACAAACGTGGACTCCGCTACTAATAAAAAAAATCATGCGTGGGATCAGAACACATGGCTGCCGACATCCCTGGTGGCTTGGATTCCTCAAAGCATGGTATACCAAAGGCTATGTACCCCATAGCTAGGCTTCCCCGTGTCCAAAAACATATATCCTATTAGTAAATCAAAAACAAATGGTCATGCTCGCAAGCATATCAAAACAAAGGAAAATATATATGATATAGCATATATGTCGAAGTTCAAAAATCGATTATTGATCATCAAAGAAAATCATAAATCGAATATATATATACATATATATTTTCAAAAAATTTATATCAGAAAGATATTTAGAAACCTAGACAAAATAATTATTACAAAAATTGTATTAAAATCCAAAATAGAGTATCTTTTTCAAAAATTACAATAAATATCAAACTCGATATTTATTTCAAAAATCAAAGACATCATGGTTTACAAATTTCATTTTCATCATAGTAGGTTTCACATATATCCAATTTTTAGGTTTACCAATCCTTTAGTTATTTCGTATTACATGCTATGATCGTAGCACAACAAAAACATATAAGCTAGAGAGACACAACCTATGTGTCTGAAGATGTCATCCACTCACCTGGCTATCCAAGCTCGATGGTCTAACCACAGACCACCGGTGGCTGGCAGTTCGTAGTGACCGAAACACGAAGCTGAAACAATTACAAAAACAGAATTAAAATTATGATGGTGGCATTGTGGCGGTACCAAAATGCATGCAATGAAAAATGCCGACATAGACTCAGAAAAACCTATTTCGAATGAAGGTCTAACGCTCTCACCTCAAAAATCAAACATCTCACAAAAATTATAATTTGGTCCCCGACCTCTGTAAAATTATGCTTTAGTCCCCAAACTTTTTAAATTTACAAGTCAATCCTCAATGTATTCTCTAATTACCAAAAAGTCCTCCAAGTAGTCAAAATTTCCAAATTAATCCTCAATCTCTCAAAAATGACCAAAATACAAAAAAATACATTTTTGTCCCTCAGAACCACGACTAACTCGAGTTAGCCAAAGGCTTACTCAAGTTATTCCTGCTCTGGCTACTCGTATTAGCAAAAATGCTTACTCAAGTAAGTCACTAATCAATATTTCCAAATTCGACCAATCACTTGATTCAACCGATAAAAATCACTTTTAATCACCTACATTGGTTAATATCAACCTCCTAAATATGAATCCAACGTTCACGTCAACAATTAAACTCAAAATCATCGAGAATTTACAATTAAAAATTCTTATTCCTTAGACCCATCAACAATACCACATCGAATCTTCACAATCCTCATAGATTCATGTTTATCTAGATCCCTCCCAACTAGATACATCAAGAACAAACTCAGATTTAGTTAGAAATCCATCCAAAATCGATCAAAACCATCATCCAAACCATGGAACAAACCCATTTCATTCAAATGCTTAAATCCTTAAAACCAAAGCTTAAATCACGCTCCTCTAAGTTCTTGCTAACTTAATCTAAAATTAACAGAAAAATCCAAACCCTAGAGCATTTTCGGCCTAGAACATGATGGAAGAAATCAAAGCATGAAAATGAAGTAAAAATGCTGAAAAATGTTGATCTTACCTAAAAAATGATTAAGAGATGTTGGAGGAACAAAATGGGAGTGATTTGAGTGAATTTGGGTGAGAAATGACAGAGGAAATGATGAAGAACGAAGGAGGATTGGGTGGGTATAAATAGACCCAACACTCAAGAATGATGTGATTCAACTAATTTCAATGGCTAACTCGAGCTATAGCTCCTCTAACTTGAGTTAAATTTACCCAGAATTGACCTTTGACCTTGGCTTACTCGAGTTACATAGAGGCTTACTCGAGTTATCCAACCATAATATAACTCGAGTAATATTTCATATAACTTGCGTTAAACAGCCCCTATATAACTCAAGTTATATAAAGTTTAACTCGAGTTATCCTCGGGTCAATTCAGCTAGAGTAACTTCAAGTATTTTCTCCATTACTCATTATTCTCGAGACTCAACAACACCCAACGTTATAGAAAATATCATTATTAAACACCTCCAAACACTTAATCAACACCTCAAGACATCATTAACTCCTAATCACCATCATCAAACATCTAATCATCATTTTGAACATTCAAGATCAAATTAGAATTGAACATATTGCTACAGGAAATTTACTCAGTACGAATGGGGTATTATAGAGGAGGTAGTTGATTTGAGAAGAGAAAACACAATCTTTTATAGCGAAAGTGAAGAATTCGATCAACAATGCCAAAAATGCAACATATGTACTGTTGATGTTGGTCTTTGTGGTGCATTTGTTTGTGATTCGCCATAATTAGAGTGGGATTAGAGTGGGTTTTGGGGTTAGTTTTCTAGAAACGTAGTGGGTACTTTTATGTTGCTCTCTTAGAGAGAAGACAACATTAGGGATGAGATGTATATGTAGTTGACAAAATTATTAGCCAACAAAGTCCTTTAGTTATTATATTATTGTCTATTTCGATTCTTTTGTAGTTTAATTATTGTCCATTTTGGTCCCTATCAGTATGAAAAAATGCAAAAACGGGGTCAAAACTCGCGTTTCAAGCCCTGTTGGAAAATTTGGAATCAAGTTAAGGCCAATAAGGTCAGTTGTGCTGAAATTTGGAGTCTGGAGAAACTAAAATATAAAAATTAAATAACAATTTCAAAGGCTCAACAATAATTTAATAAAGTGTTGACAATAACAACTCACATATATAGTAAATGGTCAATACATGGTTGTTGCAAAGTTTAATACTTTTTTTTTCATATTGTAACAAATGAAGACAACAAGTAGCCTATGAATTAACACAATGACAGAGGCTCAAAATAGATAAAATAGACAAAGTATAATGGAGACAATAATAAGTGGTCCACTAGTTGCATTATCAAGAAGGTCACTTTGTTGAAAACATATTAGAAGTCACAATAGGTAAAAGTCTTCAGGTGTTAAGTACATCCCCCACCCAATGCAGCTCCACCTCCTTAACTAGATCCAACAACCTAAAGTCAAAGACATAGAAATGAACATCAAATGCAACCCAAATTTCAATCAACAATACAATGGAATGAAATAAAACAAAATAAAAAAAAAATTGTGGAAGCATACATACATTGTCATTTGTCTTCCTTTATTTCTTCCTCCGTGTGGACTTGCTCTTCTTTCTAGAATTTGCTACTCTTTCACTTTCAGATCTCTCTTTTTTCCAGCCTTTGTGTTTTCGTTTCTTTCAAATATGCTTTTCCTCATATGTCTAGCTTTCTTCTTGCCTTTTTTGCTCTTTGTTAGACCATCTTGGAAACCTCTGGAGTTATGGCCAGTATGTCCACACTTTAAGCACCTTACTGTGTTGGATCTCTTATGGCTGGGTCCTTCCTTAACATCCTCTTTCGTGCCACCATTGGTCTGTTTGCCTTGCATTTGGATAGTGGTGGAAGTATTGGAACTGTGGTTAGTGTTGTTGCAAGTTCAGAGGTGGAAATTGGATGAATCACCCCATGGTATGCAGTCATGTAGTTCTCAACGCTGTAGTAAGGGTGGCAGTGATCTTCAAGATTTTCTCATTTGTAGATCAAGGCTTTCACAGCATGCTTACACGACAAACTTGAAATTTTCCACCAGTTGCAGTTGCAAGTGTTTTCATTCAAGTTCACTACAAATGAGTTGGGACCCTCCACCTCTTCATAATGTTCTTCTATGCCAGGTATGAGTTTACACACCCTAAATTGGCTTTCTAACTTTATCAATTTGTTCTTGGCATCTTTAGTGACTTTCCCATCCATCAAGTAAGCATTACCATATCTCTTATGAAACATGATCATCAATTTTCTTCTCAACTCATCTACAAGTTTTAAAAGATTCATTGACATGATTTCCTGTATCTCACTGTTGAAGCTCTCTATCATGTTTGTACGATGATCACTATTTGAGTTGACATCATGAGCATGGCGAGACCATTGGTGAGAAGGCTTCGCTGCTAACCAGTCATGGGCTTGCTCAGACGTGTTCTTGAGCCACTCCATAGCACACTCGAACTCATAGCTATTTGTGGCTCTAGTGTAGCTCCAAAAAAATTCATGAATGTCCAAACCTGGATTTCCCTCTTCATGTTAGCATATAAGTGTTTGGTGTAGAGTCTTGAGTGTGCAGTTGAAAATAGTTCTTCAATTGCATTAATAAGATCCTGCAAGTTAATCCAACAACCAATCAAGTGTTGGCATTCATTTTCCCTCTTCGTGTTAATTATAAGTATTTCAATGTTAGCAAAAACTATGTTTAATGTTTCATGGGTATATGTTTCCAACTAACATTTTATGACAATAGCAAAGTTTGTAATCAAATAACAATCAAGTAAGACCTAAAATTATGAGAGAACAAACTCATACTGTAAAAACCTCCAACTGAATCTAAACCACAGTTGTTTGCAACACATTAGCACTTCACACAATACAATCTTATTCTCATACTAATCTATGCTTAACAACACCAAAATTTTTGAAACAAGAGTTGATGGACCATATAATTTTGGAACAAAGTTGTATTCTTTAGGGCTTATTTTACATGAATTTGACTCTTCCTTCATTTGACAAATCAATTGTCATAACTACAAAAATTGTAAATGACACTAGATTAACCTAGCACTCTAGCTAAAAAATTATGTTAAATTAGCAGTACCATATATGACATACTGTGCCAAAATTTTCAGAATACAAGTATTGATTACTAACCTTTTGTTTGTCGCTCATTATTGTATATGGGACTCCTTTGTTGTTTTCTCCTATCCAACCCTTCAAACGATAAAAAAACCAAACACATGACTCAGTAGTCTCTCCTTCAACAATACAAAAAGAAAATGGGATTGTTCCTTTATTATCGTCCACTGAAACTGCAGTCAGTAGCATCTCTTCAAATAGTCCCTTCAAAAAGGTTCCATCCACTCCAAAAAAAATGACCTACATCCATTCAGAAAACCATGAACAATAGTTGTAAAAGCTACAAACATTCTTTTGAAAACGGGTTGCGCATCCAAGTTTTATCTGTCCTGATAAGCAAACTTAACAACAGTGCCAGGGTCCAGCCTTTTTAGCACTTCTGCATATCCATGTAACTTCGCAAAAGCTTATGTATCAGTTCCTTCGTTATGCAATCTTTCTCTTCTTTTGGCTTTGTAGATGGTTCCTTATTTACATTCAACACTGAATTTCCTCCTTAAATTGTATTTTGTAGACCTATAACTCATATTAGGTTCCACCCTAAGATCTTCTTGCATGTGTTTTGCAACCCATTTAGGAGTGACAGTTGATTTTTCAGGATCTCTAATGCATACGTGATTCTGTGGTGTTTTCTTCACCATGAAAGTCCGCTTGTCTGGCAAACGACTAGCATGAACCCTCCACTTGCATTCTAGATTACCACAAATAGCTGTCAATCTTAATTTTTCATTTTTAATCTGGCAATGTCATAGCCACCCAACACATAGTAATCTAACAACACCTCCCTGATTTGGTTAACATCCCTGAACAACTGTCCAAATTCAAATTCAAAATCCTTATCAACTGGTCCATTAAACAACATACCTATGATTCCCTTCATTGGATTAGACCTACTCCTCTCTTCCTCCTTGGTATCATCACATAGTTCATCTTTAGAATTATTGTCATGACAATCTGACAAATGATCGTCTCTAATATTGTCATCACCTCTATGATCTAACTCATTTTTAAGATCATTCTCTGACTCATTTTCACTTACTGGGAATTCAGCCTCAACAGTAACATCAAAATCTTCATCATCAGAGTGGCCATACTCCTCATCAGATATAATAAAATCATCATTGACAACTTTTCCACTTGGTTTGAAACTGTACTTACTGCTCTTTTTGCCCTTTTTAATCCTTTTTCCCCACCCTTGTTTCTCTTTCTTTGTGATTGAGTTCCAATTCCTGCTTCATTTTTTTGTTCAGTTTATGGTTCGGGTTGGGGTTCATTCTGTGGTTCAGTTTGGGGTTCCATTTATGGTTCAATTTGGGGTTATATTTGTGTTCCGGTTGGGCTTTTGTTTGTGCTTAAGGTTGGGGTTCTATCTATGCTTCACGTTGGTGATGATGTATTCCAATTGTTCGTTCAGAATCTCTATCAGACAATGTAAATTGTTCTCTGTCATGTTGCATCTCAATCTCATCCATATCATCAACATCGTCGACATTAACCACCACCACTAGAGGCAACACAACTATAGGACATCCTACCACTTCAACAAAAATAGGTATAACCAGTTCAAAACTAAATCTTTCAAACATGCTCAATATATCCTTGTCATTCTTAATGAAGTAACCTTTCCTATCTTGAAATGACATAACACTACCAGCCTCGATGCTAAAAGCTTCCATTGCATCATCAACAAATCCATAAAGTTGTAGTGGTCTTCATCGACATTGTCCAAGGAAAATTCATCTGATTTATGTATTAGTCTGATTGTGTTGACAGTGTGATGATTCCTGTAAAACCCACCATATATTAGTCAATCGACTTCAAAACCTATTACACGTACAAACACATTAGATCAAATAAAATCATCACAAGTTTGATTGGTAAATTTAGTACTTATATTCCCAAAATTCAACACACACAAGCCAATTTTCCACATACAAAACCCGATTTTCCTCACACAAATAAAATAAACCGAACCTATTGTTTGTCGGCTTCAAAACCCTATGTCAAAACCCCAACCCATTACGCATTTTTGCCACTTACCCAGAAGCCGACATTGCAGACCGTCCAGCTGGAGCCAACGCACTTTGCTACTTCTTCGATGACAATAATGTAACAGAGTGAACGAGAGAGGGAGAGTCACCGAATAAAGACAAATTCACGGGTAATGTACACTCAAGAAAGGAGAGACTAAAGATAAAGTGAACACAAAATGACGTGAATAGAGACGGTCGGTCACACAGCTACGGGAAAGGTAAAGTGAACATCGAGAGAGAATGTTACTGGAATGCGAAATACGGGAGAGCGAAAAGAGAGGGAGCGGAAAGGTAAAGTGAAGAGGGAAAGAGGGCTTTCGATGTTTGACTATTACCAAATGACGTGACATGGTCATTTTAGACATTTCTCGTATCCCGTTAAACTTAACTGACAGAAGAAGGGGTGAGGGATCAAAAAGGCTAATTTTCAAATCAGAGAGATCGTATGAGAGATATGGTCAAATTTAATACCCCGTCCGTTTCGATCTAGATTTCGACAACTTTTCGATTTAGTTTCAATTAACTATTGGGAGGATTGGTATTTGATTTTGGTTGACAGATGTATTTTTGAGGTCTTACGAGTCAAGAAACTTTGAGGATGGTTTGGATCAAGTTTGGGAGTGAGAAACATCAAGTATGGGCACTGTAGAAGTCAAGATAAACGTTCGTACCAGGAGTAAGACGTACATTGTGTTCATGCATAACATACGTTGAGGTAGTGCAACGTAAATTGTGTTTAAAATAGAGGCAACTAAAACCTAAATTGACTTTGATGACGTATGTTATGTTTGGGATAACAAACATTGTGCTTGTTCAATATGTCTTTAAAGCACCCAACAACCTGACTTTCTTCATTTACTCACTTCTCTCTCACTCAAAATTCTCCCAACAGGTCTGAGACTCCTTCACATTGCTCGTCATTCATTCCTAACCACTTTTTCAGGTAAGATTACGTCTATTTCTTGGATTTATCTTCATTTTCATGCATTGATTCAAGAATTTCATTTTTGGCCAAATTTCAATGGGTTTTCAATTTTTGCATGATTCTGAGTTAATGGTTGCTAGGGAATGCTAGAATAAGTTGAATGGGACTTAGATTAATAAGAATCAAGCCTTGAATCGTAAGATTTGGAGTTGTTTTTGTGTGGTTAAGGTTAGGGATGGTTTTGGATGATTTTGATGATTTGGTTATTGTTTTGATGAATCTGATGCTTGATTTGACTTTAGGAGGATGATTTGAGTTAGTGTGAGTGATCGAAAACGATTTTTATTCGTGAAATCGAGAGTAGGGTGTTTTTGGTGTAATTTTCTGCTGTAGGGACCAAAACTAGAATTTTGGTGAATTTGGGTTCTTGACAGACCAGAAGTGATATTTGAGAGTTTAGGACTGTTTTACAATTTGTGAGAGTTTGAGGACTCTTTTGAGGATTTTGATTACTTAAAGGACTGGTTTGTAATTTCAAATAATTTTGAGGAATATGCTTGATGGCCATCAAAGACAATGAGAGGAAAGCAAGTGTGGTAACCCAATCTTGAAATTTTTCTATTTTTTTAAATTCCTTAGTTTTCATGTATTTTGATTATTTGTGATTTATTGCATACTTGCATTGATTGATAAATGTTTAAATGTGATTTCATGCATTCTTTAAATATTTGAATTTCAAAGGGGGAGTTTTGCTTTTCAAATGATTTGATTGAAAAATGTATTTACTAAGGGGGAGCTTTTTGTGCTTAATAATTCTTGATTATTTTCTTTGAAAAAAGAAGGAGTATTTATTATCTTTACATGATTTGCATATCCTTTTTGATGATTACAAAAAAGGGGAGAATGTTGCATAAATTCTTATAATTGGCATCAATGTTGATTTGAACATCTTGCTTATTGATGCGTTGAACCAACCAAGTGACAAGG
>CAODLS011996870.1:0-12683 GCA_948243855.1 Flueggea neowawraea
TTTGACAACTAACGTGGAGAAGAGAACTCCAAAGAAACGAGGCCGAAAACCCGGTCTCGGCCGAGACGCTCCACTCAACCATGTTGAAGCTGAGAGACAGCGTCGCGAGAAGTTGAACCACCGGTTCTATGCCCTCCGAGCCGTGGTTCCAAACGTGTCAAGAATGGACAAGGCATCACTGCTTTCCGATGCGGTTTCGTACATTAACGAGTTGAAGGCAAATATTGATGAGTTGGAATCACAGTTAAACAAGGATCAATCATCCAACAAAGTGAAGTTGGAAGTGGCTGTTAATATGGACAATCAAAGTACTACAACGTCCGTTGACCAAACAAGGACTAGCAACGGTGGTGGGGCTGGTCCGATACTCGAAATTGAGATTAAAATTATGGGTAATGATGCAATGATTAGGGTTCAATCGGAGAATGTGAATTTCCCGGCGGCGAAGCTGATGGTGGCGTTGCGTGACTTGGAGTTTCAGGTGCACCATGCGAGTGTGTCCATTGTTAATGAGCTAATGCTTCAGGATGTGGTGGTTAGGGTTCCTAAGGGGCTTCCGACTGAAGAGGGACTCAAATCTGCACTTCTCCGGAGACTTAGAACAGTAAAGTAGTATATTGTTGCATGCTATTATTGGTGTTTGATTATTTTTTTTTTTGTTTCTTTGTTTTGAAGTCATCAAGTACGGATACGTTACTCCTTTCAACTATGTTGCCATCTTAAGCATAATAAGAGTTTGACTTCAAAGAGATAAAAATCCAAAGGGAAAAATCTTTAAGTCAATGGCCGCCTTATTCTATCTCTCAAACTGTTGATTTACATTAACAATCTTATTCTTTTGATTTGCTTACATTGTATTGTTTATAAATTTAGGCTAAATAAAAAAAAAAAGGCTAAATTAATTGTCAAATATTTTCTTATTATTAGATCATACCATAATTACCTCTTGTTATTTTATCGATGTATTAAACATGGAATAAGAGTACTTTGTCCGTCATGTAAGAAGCACTCTAAAGGGGTATGAGTAAAGAGTTTCTTATAGCTTAATTGAATAGAGTTTATTTGACGAGTACAACAACAATATATAGCATGTTTTTAATATAATAGATAATATAAAATACTCTCTCCTTTATATTTTTTTATTAAAAATATTATTATTCTCTGTTTTATTTATTATTTAAAAATATATTATCTGCTATATATTATTCATTACTCGTTAAATCCTATACTTTCCAAATGTAAATAAGTTTGAACACGTAAAAGCAGAGAAATCACTCTAATTATCAGCTGGCATTGAATTTGACAGATGACATACCCAAAAAAATTGGAATTTTGCATGGCCGAAAAAATAAATTTCTGCCGGGTGTTTTGTGGACCACACAACGAATGTGTAAAAGAAAAAAAAAAAAAAAAAGGTGTTACTGTTACCTGTCAAAACATAAATGGAATCTGTTGCCCACTTAAGTAAAGAAGCATTTGTAAAATGTGTGGGGTTACTGTATATGCTGATTTGAAGACTCTTTGGATTGAGGTTTAGTTTTAATAACCTACGACGACTGTCTGGTTAACCAATAAACAAATAATCACGTGTGCTTCTGTTTGTTGTGTTTCGTCATTTTGTTAGTAGCCCAAACTGGCCCCTATCTGAAATGATTATGGAACTGGACCAGACTTCTTTAACCATTCGACTCCATCAACCCAACTGTTTACATCCGACGAGTGGCATTTCGCTGGTCCATACTACGTCAGCACCCCTCCCGACACTTCTCAATTGGTCCACCTTTTAGCATATTTCTGGTCATGTTGTAAGCACGTTAGGAAGCTGAGAATAAAAAATAATAAGAAAATATATGATGAGAGATGCCACGATATGCTTTGAAATACGATTTTTTTGACTGCTTTGAAATAGGAATTGCACAATGAGGTTTACACTTTTCCACATGGAAAATTGGAAATTGCAATCTGGGCTATGTGCATTGTATGTTCTTAATGGTCTCTAAGTTGTGGACGGGACTATTTTTCACTCTTTTATCTTTATTCATGCCCCTCCGTTTTGGAGAGTAGAAGACGAAATAGTGAGTTTTTAAAATATTTATTATTGTCTTTTGAAAATATATCTACCAGTCTAATCAACTAACATATAAAGAATGATTCAGATTATTAATTTTGATACGCAAAAAAAAATCCACAAAAATATGGATTGTGCCGATCTCGTGAGCAAATCACGGTCATAGAACAAAAATACTAAACTCGTTCATAGTTTAAAAAACACACATAAATCGATACAAAATTCTTAATGAGAGAAAGAAAAACGATTTCTTCTCTTTTTGGTAAAGAAGGTTGTCGTCCTCTTTTTGTAGAGAGGGTGTTTTGTGTGCCTGTAATGTTGATGTAGCATGTGGAAAGCAACCAACATTCATTAGAGTTTAGGTGACTCTTTAAATAATTGAGTCACATGAGATCTCTTGTACTAGTAAAAAACTCACCCACTTAACTTACTCAATTAAATTTACCAATTAATTAATCTACATTTCCAATTTACACCTTAACAACCATTTTTTCCAATAATTATCATAATACAAAAAGTACTATCATAATACAAAAAATACTATGATCATTTGCTCTATATTTATGGAGTATTTTCTTAACTTCATAAATTCCTTCCTATTAAAACATGGTAATCCTCTAGTTCAGATTTATTTTTAGTAATTAATTTATAGTTCAAAACTATGCGGTTTTAAGTCTACATATAACGTGAGTTGAATGCAGTGTTTGCGTATTTATCAATTCAGCTACGAAGCAGATTATCTAGCTTAACTTGCAACATCAAATTACACATCACACTTAAACAGAAATGTTGGACAATTCTCTTCAAAAAAAAAAAAGAAATGTTGGACAACGACAAAAGGATAAAAAATTGTTAAATCGTATTTTTTTATATTTATTTTGAGTAATTTTTAAAATTAGTGATAAATTTAACCAGAATTCATTTTTTCTTAATTACATAAACTTCCAAAATGCACTCTGGCATGACTTCTATCTGTTGTTGCCTAAAAATGCAACAACGAATTTATAAGTAAAAAAAAAAGTGCTAAAACTCTAAATTCTTCAATCTCTTAGCTCTAACCTTTCAATTCCTAAACTTCGATCAGTAAGGCCGGAGGTGTTCAATTTCTCAACTTGAGGTGACTCAACTTGGCTGAAGAGAGCCCTTTTTATTTTTAGAACAAACAGGTCATCACTTACGTACCTAGTCACCTAGACTTAGGTTCAATCGTCTCCTGACGTTTGAAACACCAAGGCCCTAATACAAAACAACTTCATATCATAAGATGAGTTTTTTTTTATTTACGATAAATTGAACTATTTTTTCCCCTCGTCCCCAATAACTGAAATTCAATAACAAAAACGTGCACTGCAATAGCAAATTACTCAAGTAACGTACCGTCAAAAAAAAATCCTCAAGTAACGATAAATTCTTGTTGACTAACAACAAGTTCAATTTTCTAGAATTTTGCAGAAAAAATCTTGTGATGTCATCTTCTGAAAACATAAAAAAGATAGAAATAGTAAACAAAAATGAATTTACTAGATGATGATAATAATAGAGTAGCAGTCTCTGCAGAGATGACTAATTCTTAAGACTCTGTTTTTATTCAAAAAATAATAGTGGCATGTTTAATATTGCATGAATAATTAAGTGAATAAATGCATATAATTTTTAGTAACTGTGCATTGCATGATTATTTATCCAAACCTTAATTGGTACGTGATGGAAATAACAACTCCTTCAATAGACGACAAATAAGTAGAGACAAAACAACAACAGTAGCGTTGCTAAATGGTGGTCATGAGGTGTCCAGTGGGTGTCCCACCTCGAAAAGCTGTTAAGAGGTGTAAAAATATAACTGGAACAGGCGAACCGAATTAGAATCGGAGCGGTTAAAATTGAAACCGAAACCAACCGACCAAAATGAGAGGTTTACGGTTTAGGTTCCGGTTTCACCACTCTAAAAACCGTTAAACCACTGATTTTGAACTGTTTGGTTGAACCTTCTGTTTAAATCGTTGGTTAACTGGCGGTTTAACCCTTTAAAAACAATAATTTTAACCAAAACCAGCGATTGACCTTTTAAATCAGTGCTTTTAATTCTCTTAAACCAGTATTTTCAACCAAAATCAAAGGTTCAATCTTTCTAAATAAAAAAAAAATCAATTTAAACCAGATCAAATTTAAACCAGAACTGTTGACCAAACAGACAAAATTAGTTAAAATCAAAACTAAACCAAAACTGAAACCACCATAAGTGGTTTGGTTCCAATTCTCCCATTCAAGAATCAGAACCGCAGTTTTTGAACTGACAATACCTCTGAGTCTGACTTTAATTGAACATGTATGTTGGGGCAGAGGCATGCAAGCAAGGACTCGTACACCCAATGTCTTCATCAACTCGAATACCGCCATCCTATCATTGTCCTCGTAAATCAAATAAACAATTAACGTTATGTTTATATTTATTTCTGGTTTTTTTGCTCATTCACAAAAGGGCAAGTTTTGTGGTTCAAGGATTCCAATGGCTGGGCATCATTGGGCCCGAAGCTGTGCTAAGCCAGGATTATGTCCGGATTTAGGTCGGTTCCGAGTTCTCGTGAATTGTTCTTGTCAACTTATATATTAGGGAAAATTATAAATGGGGAAAGTCTACATATTATGTTCGTTTGAATTGTTGTTGTCAACTTTGCAAAATTATTTTGTGCATGAAATTATTTCTAAAAATGTTAATAAGAAGAAATTATTTGCAAAAAATGGTAGAAATTTTTTGTTAAATCCGAAGTAGACAATAGATGTACATAGATCTACAACATGTGTATACATGATAGACAAAATTAATTTTAAATTTATTTAATATATTAATTTAGTTTTTAATGGATTTAAATTGTACAAAGAGTGTTTAAATGGTGGACAATAGGTGTACCAAAAATGAGTTTTGAGCTGATTAACTTGATAAATTTTGTTTTGTTTAATTTTTTAGAGAAGTATATATAAGTGTACATCAGGTGTACATATAGTGGACAAAAAGGTCCACCATTTGACCACCATGTGCATTCCAACTATCCACCATTTACATTTAATAATAGGATCTTATTAATTTAGGTGGATAATATGTGGGCATATGGTGGAGATTTATGTCCACCATGTGTCCATCATTGTACCTATTTGTACACCAAATTTAGGGAATGATTTGAAAGTTTGTAAAACTTCAGGGCCATTTCCCGACTAATTAAGCCCCATCGTGCCGCCACATCAAATTAGTCACTGCTCTGCTTTCCTCTACGACAACCTCCATATTGTCGCCTTCGCGGTCCAATTGTCGTCGTATCTCAGTCTCTCCTTGATGTTGGCGGAGAGAAGCAAAGGCGAGGAGAAAGCTCAACAGTAATGTCATTGAGATTGGTCTGATGTCCTGGCATCAGATCTAAAGTGGATCTAACATCACGACGTCGCTTTGTCTGAGAGAGAGATGGTGATTTTAGTCCAACGATCGGGAGAGAATGGCGACGAGAGAGAGAGAAGAGGAGGAGGAGCAAGAGGTTACAACGGCATAAAGGGACGAATAGAAAATAAAGAGAAGGGGGAGAGAGAGAGAGAGAGACGAGAGAAAGAGGAGTGAGAGAGAAAAAAATTAAACAAAAGGAGCTTGCCATTTTTGCAAATAGTTTTATAGATCTGATAATTGTGCCAAAAAAATCCGTTGACAAGTTATTTTTACAAAATCAAAGTTTTTAAGTTGGTATGTAGTTTCACTTTCCCTGTATATTAAGAAGCTCTTTATGCTTGGCCAAAAAAATGGAAGAAGCTCCCTATGGGTCCATTTGTTCATAATAACAAGCCCATCTGCAGTGAGCTTTTTGTTTTTGCGCCATTATGTTAGGACCCAACATTAGTAGTTAGTTATAGGAAAAATTAGAGATTTATACTAAACAAAAATGCTACTTTTTAAAAATAACACTTTAAGTTTGTAAGTATTAAGAATGTGACTTTATGTTTACCACATTTTAAAAATGTAATTTTTTAAAAAACTGCAAGAAATTGACTTATTTTCACTAGAAATTGACTTTTTAGAGAGAAATTAATTTTTTCCTAAAATAATATTCATAATCTAGATTGTGTTTTAGGTTCATAATGGTTCACAATAGAATACACAACTCATATTTTTTAAAAAAAGTCTAAGTAATTTTTTTCTTAATTATATTGTTTAAAAATTTCAACAAATTTAGCAATTTTTTTGGTTCACAATAGTTTCACATGTGTGGCAGTTTTGTTTTTGGTTTATACAATTCATATTTTGAACAGTTCACAACGGTTCACAATAGTTCACATAATAATTATTTTTTCAAAAAAGTCTAGATGAAATATTTTAATTTTTTTGAAATTGTAAAAGAATTTGACATTAAAAAAATATTTTTTAGGATCGATTTTGACATTCATATTGGTTCACAAAATGATTTTCATTTTTAGTGAACCATTGTGAACTATTTTTAAAAAACAATAAATTCATAATTTGTGATTTGGTTCACAACAGTTCACAAATAGTTAAAACAATACAGTTTTTAAAAAAAGCCTAAAAGAATTGTTTTAATTATTTTTTAGAAATTTTAGATGAATTTTTTCTTTAAAAAATATTTTTTAGAGTAGATTTGACGTTCACAATAATTCACATAATGATATACATTATATTGCACATTATATTGTGATAAAAAATAATGTTTTTTTTAAAATTTAAAATAAATTTTAAAACAACATAAGTTCAACAACATTAAAAAACAACAAGTTCAGGGACATTATATGGTAAAATAGCATGTCCAAGGACTTAAAAATAATTTTACACTAATTCAAGGGACTTAAAAATAATTTTACAGTAATTCAAGAATTCTAGGGTTCCTAAACAGAGGAGATGCCGCCACCGCCGCCTACTATACAAAAAACCCTAGCTTAACAGAAACTTCTCGCCGCCGCCCATACACGCACTCCATCGCCTCTGTGTTCGCATCCCTTACAATCGTGTCGCTACCTCTTTCCAACCGGGACACATCCTCCTCGTTACACTCCAGCCTCGACGCGTCTTCGACAATTAACGGCGAGCGATGAGAAAAGAGATCGATGAAGAGCGACAAGAAGAGAGACCAACGAAGAGGTGGTGAGGGTGATATTATATTTAATTTAATTTAATTTTATTATTTACTTTAAAATTCAAAATCGATTTATTTTTTCTTCTTAATAAATATGTAATTATCAAATCAAAGAAAAACAAGGAGTAATGAATATTGACCCTACATAAATGTACAACCAATATTCACTCTTCTCTATTTTTTGAATTTGACAATAAAATATTAATCAACAAGTTAAAAATAGAGCATTTCACAAATTTTAAGATTAAATAAAATACAAAATGAATTAAAAAATATTTTAAGGAGTCAAAATAAGTAGACTATTAGGGATGCTCTTAAACCTATATAAGGTCGCAAGTTTAAACTTGCCAAAGCATGAAATTCTCTGGGTTGGCTCTAATACCTTTGGAAATATACGAGGATTGGTCATGCGAATACGGATCATAAAACTGACCCGTAGCTTGGATACCATGTTCTACTTGACAAAGAAAACATCCAAAATTAGAGATATTTTAGACATACATATATAGTGAGGATATAGAGTTAAGGGTAACTAATTAGGTTATAATAGTTTAAAATTGTTATAAAAAAAATCATAACATTAGGGATGGTAGAATTTTTTCAATAGATATTATGGGTGTATTGATATCATATTCGCATATCCTTATTCATTCATGTATATTTTGATACCAATAAAATGCGTTGTTCTTATATATATATAATTCTCCGATCTGTAATATACTTTTATATAACTTACCTAAACCAAACACCCATGTATTTGGTGTTTTCTACCCCCAACAAAATATGCTTTATGAAGCTAGAGATGTTATTTGCAACTTCAATTGGACAAGGCTGATATCATTTGGAATCATCTTCACTGATTCTTACCATTATCACGAAAACAAATAATTTATGTAATGATTAGAAGCACTAAAATCAACATCTCATTCACGTATTCATCGTATCCTACTACACTGATGCTTTCTGATTTACAAAATTTTGTAAAACGAAAAGTGGTAAGTCGGACTAGTTACACATTATCTGTTACAAACAATCAACAACAAAAAATGGAATCATTTAGAGGAATCAATTACCCAATGCTGACCGTCAGTCTGAATCTTTAGCCCTTTCATTTCAGCAAACAAATTTACCGCTCTTCTTACCCCTCTGTTGTCCAACGTGGTAAAATAATCATGGCCAAAAATTACCCCACCTGGCCTCAATATTCTGTACGCCCGGCTTATGTCCGCCCAAGCTGAGTTGAAATCATGACCCGCGTTAATATCAATCAAATCCCCAACCACTCCCCAAGAGCACAGTTTCTCCAAAGCCGACGCGGTAGAGAACAGCAGCGGCAAAACCATCTCTGTTGCATTAAAGTAAACAACGTTCTGCATAAACTGATGCAGCAACAATAAGTCACAGTTTATCATTTCCACTTACTTAAATTTCTCACGAAATCCAGGCCACCCGCGGAAGTCGTCAATGCATATAATCTGAGTGTCCAGGCCGAGTCTCCGAGTCAACTCAACCATGTGAAGGGCCGACGCGCCAAGGAAAGTGCCTACTTCAATGATGACACGTGTCTGAGAATTGTGACTTAATGATTCATTGATTACAAAGAGAATGTACAAATATATACTTGATCAGAGGTGTGTCGACGAAGGTATCAAAATAACTTTTTTTTTTTGCGAAAAAAAGTAAAATCGAGGTAATCAATAGTAGTATATTTTTACTGGATATTATCATACAAGTATTACCTCTTCATTACGAAATATTCTCAATAGTCATAGCTGACACCAACAGCGGGTTTGAGCTCATGCACTAGTGAGGTCACCGTAGCATCGCAGTGAGACAAACTTCCGGGGGAATTTTTTACTCCAGTGCAAGACACAAATCTGCAATAATAAGCAAAATAAAGTTGTCGTCTCTCCCACTCAAACCTGCGCTGTGCGAACAAGAATCACACACCATTTCTGTCAGGCTAACTCACGGGGTAAGCTATATAAATAACTAACTGTGGACAGCTGGCATTACTTGCCAAGTCAGCAAAATAGAAACTATCTAATTTTGCCCTTATACATCTGAGAGCCCCCCCCGCAAGCTGGACATAGATGGTAATCATGTTCAACTTGGAAATATTTGATTGAAACAAAACTGGAGAAAGAGGCTTAGTCAGAAAATCAACAAGTTGATGAGAACTTCGAACTGGAAGAAGCTGAATGATACTAGCGTAAAGCTTTTCGTGAACAAGATGACAATCAATATCAAGGTGCTTAGTACGCTAATGAAATACCAGGTTGCGAGCAATGTGGAGAGCAGATTGATTGTCACAGAACAATGACACCGGACCAGAATGAGGATGATGAAGATCCTGTAAAAGATAAAGCAACCACTAGATTTCACAACATGAAGAAGCCAAAGCCCGGTATTCAGCTTATGAAGAAGAGCGAGAGACTATGTTCTGCTTTTTGACTTTCCAGGAAATAAGGGAATCACCAAGAAACACACAATAGCCAGTGATGGAGCGTCGTATATCCTGACAAGCACCCCAATCAGCATCAGAGTAGGCATGGAGCTTCTGAGAAGAGGAAGTAGAAAAGAATAATCCATTGCCTATGGAACCCTTCAAGTAACGTAAAATTCTATAAGCAGCAGTAAGATGAGATTCAGTAGGAGATGAGAGAAATTGAGAGATTTGTTGCACAAAAAATGCAATATCAGGTTGAGTAGTGGTAAGATATAAGAGTTTCCCAATAAGGCGTCTGTAAGTAGCAGGATCTGAAAGAGGAACACCTTCTGCAACCAGGTGACAATTTGCAGCCATTGGAGTTGAAATAGGCTTTGCCTTCAGAAAACCAAACTCCTGTAACAAATCCAAGGTAAACTGCGTTGACACAAATGCAAACCCTGCTGAGAGCGAGCAATTTCCAATCCCAGAAAATATTTGAGGATTCCCAAGTCTTTGACTTTGAATATATCATGTAACCGTTGTTTAACGTCAGTGACAAGTGACAAATCGTTGCTAAGGACAATAATGTCATCAACATAAACTAAAAGAGCCAGAAATTTATCACCAGAGTGCTTCAGGAACAATGAATGATCAGATGGAGTAATGCGAAAACCCCAATTAAGAAGAGCTGAGGAGAGTTTGGCATACCATTGATGGCTCGCCTGTTTAAGTCCATAAAGGGACTTGTTAAGCTTGAGAATTTTACCAGCAGGAATGGAATAACCTTCAGGAGGATACATGTAGACTTCTTCATGAAGGTCACCATGGAGAAATGCATTGTTGACATCAAGTTGATAGAGATGCCACTTGTGAATAGCAGCGAGAGTAAGTAATAACCTGATTGTTGTCATTTTTGCGACTGGACTAAATGTATCAGTAAAATCAATACCTTCTTGCTGAGTGAAGCCTTTGACCGCGATTCTGTCCTTACATCGCTCAACATAATCATCTGCATTGAATTTTAGACGAAACACATGTTTGCAATCAATGGGTTGTTTACCTGGAGGAAGGTCTACTATGCTATAGGTATTATTGTCCTCAAGAGCTTTAATTTCAGAAGCAATGGCATCCCTCCAACATATTTCTTTAATAGCTTCAGAGTAGAAAGAGGGTGCTGTGAGAGAAGTAAGACTAACAGAAAAGACTCGATGAGAAGGAAAAAGTCTGTGAAAACTGAAAACCTTGGAAAGTGTATGAGGACTGCAAGAAGTAGAAATATTGGAAGCATGAAGATGAGGAAGACCGTTACAATCGTAACTAGTCAAGTAAGTAGGAAGTTGGCGAGATCTAGTAAAGCGACGTAAAGCGACGTAGCAAGAAGTAGAGGAAGGAACAAGAGGAGAGGAAATAAAAAGCTGAGGAACAGAAGAGGTAGGAACATCAGAGGGAATAGCAGTGGAATAAACTGGTAATGGAGAAGAAGAATCAGAAGAAGGAGAATCAAGCAAGTGAGGAGGACCAAGAATATGAATAAAAGGATCAGAATTAGGAGAAGAAGAATTGTTGAAGGGAAATATAGTTTCATGAAAAATTACATTACGACTAACATGAAGCTGATGAGTGTTAAGATCCATGACTTTATACCCTTTAATGCCACTCTTGAAACCCAGAAATCTGCCTTTAATAGATCGAGGAGCAAACTTAGTTTTGCCATGATCAAGAGTAGAAAAATAGCATAAGCAGCCAAAAATTCGTAGATGAGAATAGGAAGGAGCAATATTAAACAGCATCTCATGATGGCTTTTACCAAAAATAAGCGGAGAAGTCTGTTTATAAGATAAACAACATGTAATACACAATCGGCCCAAAATTCAGTAGGTAATCCACTCTGAAAACGTAGAGCTCTAGCAACATTTAGAATATGTTGATGCTTACATTCCACCAACCCATTTTGCTGAGGGGTGTACACACATGAAGTTTGATGTATAATGCCTTGAGAAGCAAAATAGTTAGGCATATTAAACTCTGCCCCTTGATCAGATCTAACCTTTTGCACAGAAGTATGAAATTGAACTCTGACAAAAGTGATAAAATTCTGCAAATGAATTTTGGCTTCACTTTTATTCAATAACAAAAAGATCCGAGTACATCTTGTGTAATCATCTGCAATGGTGAGAAAGTACTAATGATTTGAGTAGGTAGGAGTAACCATAGGACCCCAAATGTCAATGTGAATAACCTCAAAAGCACTGCTAGAATTAGAAGTACTGACAGGGAATGTAATTTTCTTTTGCTTAGCTAAGTGACAATATTCACAAGGAGAACAATGATCATTAATCACATCTGAATATGAACAAGCTATGAATTTCAAACGCTGGCTGGAAATATGACCAAGCCTTGAATGCCACAAATTTGTCTTAGTAGCAGTAACTCCATATGCAGAATGAAAAGAAGAAGGTGGCAGAAGATGATATAGACCAGAAGACAACTTAGCTTGTCCAATCATCGTCTGGTTCTGTAAATCCTGAATGAAGCACATATCATGACGAAGGAGGAGAGAACATAAGCCATTTGCAGTTAACTTGCTAGTAGATATTAGATTGTAGTTGAACTTGTTGGAGTTTTGGCATGAAAACATAGGCGGAATGACAAAAAATTTTCAACTAATCACTCCAATAACAAACCAAGATTGATAGATTAAATAAATATCAGATCTTTACTTACATGATGAGTGCCGAATCAGATTTGATTATTCACCAAGAGCCCTAGTTCACCTTTACCAAGGATGAACTCTTATTCCTTAGATTTGCTCCAAACTTTGTAAGAACCTTAGCCTTAAGACTAAGATCTCTACTTCACTCACACTAGACCTATACTAGAATGAGTTGAGGTGTCATAGAACTAAATTAAACACTCTCTAATGGTGAATATAGGGTTCGACAATGCTAGGTTAGGGTGTGTTCTCTTAGAGCCGAAAACACCAACTCAATTAGGTTAGATGTATCATCATACCTTAGGTCTTTATATAGTGTTAGGGTGATCCTATTAGGGTTAGGATGTC
>CAODLS011996886.1:0-15509 GCA_948243855.1 Flueggea neowawraea
ACAAATTAATTATTATATTAGTAATTAATAATAATAATTTATAGAAAAATGAATTTTTAAGAGAGTGTAGAAGAGATTGAGAGATAAAAAATAGTGTAAAATTGGTAAGAATGAGGTGGGGTATTTATAGAGTTGAAAAAAAAAAAAAATAACTGTCGGAACCGCCGGTTAAACCGGCGGTTTGACGGTTTTTAAAACGAAAAACCGGAACCTAAACCGTAAACCGTCGGTTTTAGTCGGCCGGTTCCGGTTTCGGTTCGATTCCGATTTTGACCGATCCGATTCCGGTTCGGTTCGCCGGTTTCGGTTTGGTTTTTACACGTCTAGCCACGGGGTTGTAATTAGAGTTAAGAAGCATGCCTAAGACCAAGATACAGCAAGGAAAATGAAGTTGCTTTAGTAATTAATTAATTGATAATAAAGTCTCTTAACTTTATATACCCTCTATGCATTTAAAATAGAATGAAGAGCAAGTTTTTATTGTAAGCAGAAAGAAAAAATGGAAGAAGTTTGAGGAAAGAAATAAAGTGAAAATTTGCTTCCATTACAAGACATGGAAAAAGCTTACATGAGTGAATGAGCTTCAAGCTAAGCCTTTTCTAATTTTTCAGCTCATTTCCCAACAATGTCCACTGACCACCACCACCACAACCACCACACTACTTCCCTCTTTCCTTTCCAAATGCCTAAATTTAATATTATTCTTTTGATACATACTGAAATCGAACATTATGGTAAAAAGAAAAATACACACTTGTATTTACTAGTTGTTTAATGTAACTAAATGGCATTGGTGCAAGGGATTATTCTCAAAGACTAGAAATTACATAGCATAGAATAATTGGAGGGAAGAGGAATTAGGGTTGGACTTTGGAGCAAAGAAGACTGAATATCTTGTCACAGTCACAATACCTTCTGCTAAGCTACTTTTACCTGTGGTGGTGTGTTTCCTCCGTGGCCCCTACTTGCCAGAGAGTGAGAGAGAGTGGTGATGGTGAATTAGTTGGCTTCACGAATAAGACTCTTTACTTCCAAAGCAGTCAGACAAAATGAAGGGTTTTTAAGAAAGCTCAAGCAACCCCAACCAACCATAAAAAGATTCTTCTTCACTATGTAGTATGAACTATGAACAACTGATTAAATTTCTAATTTTCTCATACTACAACTTCTAATTTTCTCATATTACAATAGGGGTGTTCATTCTAGTTACAAAAATTTAGCATTTTACAATATATTAAAAAAATATCACTCTTTCTACTGTCTATTATACAATATACTAAATTTACTAAAATCGATTTAATTTATCTCCCGTTAAAAGAAAAAAAGGTTCATTGTTTTATATTCCAATGCTGTAGTTTTTTGGATAACTTCAAGAAAAATCAGCATACATTTATTTTAAAACTCCAAAGGAGGAAAATTTATATGTATATAGCAACTCAATTTGTTGTGGGCATTGATTACCAGTAGGAAAGAGCATAGCAGAATAAAAAAAGTACTTTTTTAGGTGTTATTATAATAAAAAATTTTAAAAAGAGTTTTGAATAATTTTTTTTAATAAATTAAATAAAAATTACTTTTAAAAATTATTATTGTAATACAACCCCTTTTTGGGAGTGCATTGCAAATGTCAGGAGGATGGTAGTGTAAAATATTTTGACAATTTCTATGTCTAAAAACAAACACTGTAAAACTTTCTGGTTCCAT
This sequence comes from Flueggea neowawraea, assembly GCA_948243855.1. Taxonomy (NCBI): domain Eukaryota; kingdom Viridiplantae; phylum Streptophyta; class Magnoliopsida; order Malpighiales; family Phyllanthaceae; genus Flueggea; species Flueggea neowawraea. The sequence continues at coordinate 1,705 of CAODLS011996886.1, forward strand.
GTGAAAACAACAGGTCTTTTTAAGCACATTCTCTCTTTTCATTCACATACGGCACACTCACTCCCCCCATTCTCTGACTCCCCCAAGTCAGCACAGCTCATCCACACTTCCCCCCCTGTTTCTGTTCCACACATAACTCATTTTTAACAATTCTTGTTTCTCATTTTAATATATAAAAACAAATTAACACAAACTAACAAGGGACAGTCTCTCTCTTTTCGAAGTCTTTATATAATGCCTCCCACTTACACATCTTTAGATTAGATAGTTGCCTCCTTTTCTCTATCTCTCAAAGTGCCTCTGCCTCTGGTTCTTTGCTATCTAACCATGCTTTATCCATCAAACCAACTAGTAATGGCATTTGCTATTAGTACAGTTTTGCTTCAGCTATGCCTTTCCATAGGACGAGTAGAGTCCAGTCTTTCTGAGTTGGATAGAATCAATTCTTTACCGGGTCAACCTCAAGTGCCATTCCAACAGTATTCTGGTTATGTGGCCGTTGATGAGAAGAAGCAGAGAGCTCTCTTTTACTACTTTGTTGAAGCTGAAGTTAATCCATCTTCTAAGCCTCTGGTTCTCTGGCTAAACGGAGGTCTCTGATTCTGTACATGGCTGGCTTTTCTTTTCTTTTCTTTTCTTTTCTTTTTCTTCCAGTAGAATTCGTTTTTTATCATTTCATTGACAATGTTGTTGGTGTTTCGGGCCCTGGTTGCTCTTCTCTGGGAGTTGGAGCATTTTCTGAGAATGGACCATTCAGGCCTAGTGGAGAGGTTCTTGTCAGGAACCAATATAGCTGGAATAAGGGTAAGTTGAGAATGATTACTTATTCACATTATTATGAAGTAGTTTTTGCATTTTAAAGTTCTGATCTTTATGATCTTCATTGCATTGCAGAAGCCAATATATTGTATTTGGAGACGCCAATTGGAGTTGGCTTCTCTTATTCCACGGATACCGCCTCTTATGAAACTGTCAACGACAAAGTCACCGGTATGTTTTCACCATTTCTGTGCTTTAAAATTTTGAATTGCAAAAGAAAAATATTTCAGTGCAGAAGAATCCAAGTCAACTTATTTTCCCTTTTTATTGTTCTTTTTCTTTATCAAAATGCAATCTTTGATTTGTGCAGTTTATTTCTTCATGATGGCTACACAGGATATTCCATATAATGTTGTTTATAGCAACGTGTAATCGCATTGCTTGCTTTACAGATGTGCCAACTTCAGCGTCCTACTGTGCTGTTTTTGTTGTTTGTTTGAGTTGACAAAAGGGTAACCTTTACAGACATGACTTTCATTATAATACTGGTTTTTCTTTGTTGGCAACAGCTAGGGACAATCTCATTTTCTTGAAAAACTGGTTCATCAAATTTTCTCAATACAGGAATAGAAGTTTGTTTATTACTGGAGAAAGCTATGCCGGTATTACATCCTTCCTCAAAAAAACTAGTGAATCTCTTGTCCGTGCTAGATTGATATACATGTAAGCTAATTCTTTGATTCTTGTAATGATTAGGTCATTATGTACCCCAGCTAGCAGAAATTATTCTTGAATACAATAAAAAGGAGAATTTGTTCAATTTGAAAGGAATTGCTGTGAGTAATGATGACACAAAAATCTGTATTTGCTCTTCGGAATTTTGTGTTCTTCGGTTCTTCTGATGAATCTTCATGCAAAATAAAGTTATTCTTTGAGATTCAATTGCAGCTAGGCAATCCAGTTTTAGAGTTTGCAACAGACTTCAACTCAAGGGCTGAGTACTTCTGGTCGCATGGGTTGATATCAGATACAACGTACAAATCGTTCTCTTCAGTGTGTAACTATTCGCGGTATGTAAGCGAATATTATAGAGGTTCGGTTTCTCCCATATGTCAAAGGGTGATGAGCCAAGTGAGTAGAGAAACCAGTAGATTTGTTGACAAATATGATGTTACTCTTGACGTTTGCATATCGTCAGTGCTCTCTCAAAAAAAATTCGTTAATCCCCAGGTGATTCAGATTTCCTTCCTATGTTATGCTTAGATTTTCTAGACCATTATGTATTCAGTTGCTAATTATTTCTCAATCTGATCCTTTTTGTCCCATAGCAAGTTGGTGAGAGCATTGATGTCTGTGTGGAAGATGAAACAGTTAATTACCTCAACAGGCCAGATGTGCAGAAAGCTATGCATGCACGTCTAGTCGGAGTCCGTCGATGGATTGTCTGCAGCAAGTAATTTTCCTTGACATATAAGCTAGTTTGTAACTCTTACGAATTTTAGAGCATTGACTGATTAGATTGGGAGCAATAGCAGTTCATGTTTTCCCTTTTCTTTTGTATTGGGTTAAAATCATATTGTAGTGTCATGCTCACACATTGTCTAGGAGTGGAGGCTAAAGGTTGCCTATAAGTATTTTCCTCTTGCAAACCATTGAGATGCGAAAGCAGACAATACCATCATCGAAGAACATAGTCCACATATCATTTGAGTTTTTCTGATAATATGTGTTCTTCTGAATCCAGCATCCTGCAATATGAGTTGCTCGACTTGGAGATACCAACTATTCCTATTGTTGGCAGGCTCATCCAGGCCGGAATACCAGTCTTAGTTTACAGGTAAATGCCGCATATCCTGCAAGGGTGCTTTATACTTCATCAGAATTGCTAACAATTCATATAACAGCTCTGCTGATGATAGAAATAACTTAATATTGATCCTTAACACAGTGGAGATCAAGATTCTGTCATTCCTTTAACCGGAAGTCGAACATTAGTTAATGAACTGGCAGACAAATTGGAACTGAAAACAACTGTCCCGTATAGAGTATGGTTCCAGGGACAGCAGGTAACTCTCCTTGGGGTATTATAAAAACTTAGGAGCATGATTTTGGAGTTAGTAATATGCTTCGATTTTGACTGGGGTTTTCACCTTCAGGTTGGTGGCTGGACTCAAGTTTATGGTAACGTACTATCTTTTGCGACCATAAGAGGAGCATCCCACGAAGCTCCATTTTCACAGCCTGAGAGATCTCTGGTGCTGTTCAAGGCATTCCTAGAAGGTCGACCTCCACCAGAAGAATTCTGATTTGCTGATCAGTTCTTTTGGGGAGTGCAAGTTCAATTGTAGGTAATGTTGTATTGTTGTTACAAATGCAGTTGTTTATTCATCGGGGAAAAAAAGCGTTAATTGGTTTGTTTGTTTCTTGATAATTGTCCATGCTTTGGAATGTAGAATTTTTTTTTGTAAAGATCATTGTACGGTAATGAAAGAAGCATATTTGGAAATCAAGAAAGAAGGCTGTGAAATTTTACTGACATCTTGAACTATAACAAAAATTGTACAAACACTCATGCTACATATATAGTCAAGAAACTCTAAAAGAGGGCGCGTAAGAGTTTTTAGAGGATTGAGAAACCTCAGTTGGGGCTTCAACCTGCATTTTCAAACAACTGAACTCTACAGCTAGTATGGGTTTTGATAACATTACAGAAATGCTTAGGTTCCGTTGATTATCATTTAATTCTTTTGAATTGGAATCCACTTCCTTGCAATTGTGGTGGCCTATAGATTCATCCATGTCATCCTCTGGCCTTAGAAATGGCCCTGAAACTTTTGCTGGTTGCACTGCGGTCATCCTGTGATGCAATTTGTTTTTTGAAATAGAATGAGACAATGAAATATATGGGAACCCGTTTGAGCCACTGACATGATCCAAGATTAGTAAAGAACAAAAAGAAAGGCAACTGCATTCGATATTGCAAGAATACTTCAGAAGGTTGGGATTATGCTCCGTACGGCCACTGCAATTGCTCAAGACTGAAATTTCAGTTTTCAATCAAAACGAAATAATATGATACTTCGAACACCAGGGATAAAATTTACCTAAAACTAGGCAGTGACATCCTTATTGTTGGCCCCTTCCACCAGTGATCAAGTTTTGCACTGGGAACTGCCATCAAGAGCTTGTTTTAATAGAGCAACAAAAAGAAACAGAAAATGAAACAATAATGACAGATAAGAACTATGGAAATATGACAGTATAACACAAGAAAGAAGCCCAAGGACAGGTTTATGCATACCAGTCAGAAGAACCCTCTAAGCCTAACAGATTCCATGAATGCACGATTTTACTCTCTGCCTAACAGAATCTACAATGGCATGAGTCAACTCTTTGCCAAATAAACAAACAATTAATGTCTAAGATGTTATTCTTATTGCAACTGAAGAAAGACTATAGTTAGACCGGCTGTAAAAACTATCCCAATGCCGGCTTCTCCATTCAGAGAGGTCTGTTTATCAAGGAAAATACAAGCAGTTATCAAACACTGGTATATATCGATGGCTAAATTTAACGGTTTTTCAGTTTAACTAACTCACCAACAGTCTCAAGACTGATAGTACACATATCTGTGACAGATGGACCATTGATTTCAGTCACTTGAGCATCCATCCTATGCTTTGGACTGAAGAGTGCAGTACCCAAACCAACCGCATTGAGAAAGCCACTAAATTTGCTCTGTTTTTGCTCTGGAATCACTGCAATTCTCTGTTACAAACACACAGTATTACAAACAAGCATAATTTGTTGGTCTTCACCGAAACAATATAAATCTACAACGCCGTTGTCGCTACGACTTGCCTGCATTACCAATGCCCACATCTAGTGCTGATTTCATGGAACAATAGGTATGTTACAAATCAATTAATCATATGAAAAATCATTAGAAGTTACTCTATTTCCATGCAGTGGAGTATAAAGCAGGAATGGAATATTCAGACGTTTGAACTTTTAGTTTCTCTGCTAGCTAATGGCCTTCTAATTCTAACATAAAAGCTTTTTAATTTCCACTACATTGCAAAGATAGTGAACTACGCAGAACAAGGATCACCTTCGAAAACTTGGCCACCTGACTTGGTAGGCCTACATCCTGCAAGGAAAATAACAATAATATATTAATTAGTTCGAAATGCCTGTGCTTCTGTAGCAGAGGAGTCAATATATTCATGCACAGCTTCTGGAACAAAATAAGTTGCATCCACGGAATAGGGTGGGAAAATGAACAATTTCCATTAAATTTTATTCTATTGTCGAGTATAGTTCCGGGTTAAAAAATGCATAGAAGCAACTTCTCTGCCAATTCTTGACCAATTTAATTACAAAGTAAAATTCGTGAATTGGAGAATTGGTTTGGTAACCTCGCACCTTTCGTCCATGGGCACAAGCATCCTTACTGCTCACAAGCACCCTGGACGCCCATCTGTTGACACGCAACAAAATCCAAAAAAGTGTGTTAAAGATTTCATCTTCCAAAATACAGTGTCAAAAAAACAAAAGGGTTTTAGGCCAAGTGGGTTCAAAACTAGGTGCTTTTAGTTTTGTCTGAAGAAACAAACGTCTCCCGTTGTTTTGCCAACATCAAGAGCAAGTTGCCCAGTTGCAGTTGGTTGCTGAGGCAACTTGCACAGAAACATGAAGTACTAAATCTAGTATGTACTTTCAATGTAAAATTCATTGAACAACAAAACACATGCATGTTACAAAAGCTCAATTCAATAATAATACGGTTTCTAAGGCTATGATAAAATGATGTCATTATAGTGCAGACAAAAAAAACAGATCAAGATTCATCTGCTTTGGACATGGCTACGTTTAACACCAATCTTTTCTTTAGCCAATAAGAGAGTATCTTTTCATCATCCAATCGTTTACGAATAACCAAGAAAACAAGGAGATAGAATAATAAACATACGCGCAAGAAGTTGGTGGATTCCATACAATTCCTGCAATCACCACAAGCTGTGGAAAGGAGTAAGAATTGTTATTTAATGACCAAGTATTAAAAAACCTACTTTCTTTTTCAATTTCCTCCTCCCTGCTTTCACTTTTACAAAATCCCATCTTTTTTATTAGAATAACAAATCGAATACAAAAAAGTGGATGAATTTAATTGGAAATTGGTCAAATAAAGTTGAATTGTGTTTCAACTGTAAACAGAGAAACACAACCTCATTAAAAACTCCAGCTGGACTATCTTCGTAGTTAGCGAGAAAGAAACCCCCAAGGGTGTACCTGCAGTACATATGTAGAATCACATAGTCAAGAGAAACACAATGGAGAGTGAGTTGAAAGAAAGTAGAGCTTCATACCCAAAAGCTTCAACTAATCTGAACTCTTTTGGAATGAATGCTCGTGCAGTTTCTGCTTTTACAAGATGAAGCTGATACAAGGCACTGAAACGAAAACCTATATTGTTAACCAATCCTTTACAGTCCACAATAAATTATAGTACACTACTCAACACTCAAACAATAATAATAATAAAAAGGTTCAAGAACATGCCTTCCTTTGAATATCCAAGGAGGCCTGCCATAACCTGACGAACATTTTGCTTCTGTCACTTTCATTGATTCTTGTGTGCGCTCCTGATTAAATTCCACGAGAAGTTTGAGGCCTAAACAAGGAGACATACAGAGAGTGAGAAATATATTAGCATCACTGATGCAATGCATTCACAGAATGTAATATATGGAAGCAAAAAGAAGCATCTTCCAGTATAAATTCAAGTTGTAGCAAGTTTTTATTTTTGTTTGGGTGAGTAAGTTGTAGCAAGTCGAATCAGCTACTGTCCCCATTTCTGTGCAAGATTAACTATTCACCGGTACTGACCAATAGATTTGTAGTTCATTTGTATTGAAGATAACTCTAGTATTAAGTATTAAGAGGTTAAGAGTTTAATCGATTTCTGATGGGAGCAAATAGAATGAATTATATAAGAAAAACCATTCACTGCTAATAAATATATGAATCAAAAGCAACGAATTCACTAAAAAATAAACAATAATAGAGGTGCAATACAAATAAAGGTGCCAGATTAGGAGAAGAAATAGAAAACCCACCTTGAGTGAAAGCAAAGAGAGTGAGGAGGAAGCAGAAAGGGAGGGAGTAATAAAGGGAGAGAAAGAGGCGGTGAGGTAAGCAATGAGGAGAAGCAGAGAAGTGGATAGGCCTTATCTATCCATCCATTCAGTCGTTAGTTATATTTATTTGGCGCCAACTGATTTCATTTCACCCCATGCTCTTAACGGCACACTCATCCATGTGGGTCCCTTCTATTTTTAGTTAGCTCAGCCAAGATTTCCTTCCTCCTTTTATTTATTCACATATGGCCACGGGAGGGGACTCTCAACATTCTATTAACAAACCCTCATTTCCATTTCGACCAAAAAAGAAAACCCCTCATTTCATGATCACAAAAAAAACATCATTTGGCTATGCAGTTTGTTGTGAACTCCAAGGAATTTTATCACTGCAACCAGCCCACACGTTTTAATCAACCAATACCTGGCAATGGCTGACCTCCTCCTATTTATTTATGGATCTTTTTATACGAATATTCCAAAATGTGAAAATAAATGTAGAACTAACCCCCAAAACTTTTTGTTTGCCAAAATATTCCAAATATAGAAAGTACTTGTAAAAAACATCTTAATTTTTTCCCATCGAATAAACAGAAATTAACTAAAAATGTATAAAAAAAATACACCAAGGTAATTGAAAATAAACCAAAAATATATCAAATTTGAAAAAATCTATCTTGGGAAACAGAAAAATGCAGAACAAGAGAAGACAGATAGTTTGCAAATTTTTTAAGTTCGACCATTACCATGTAATTTAATTTCCTCTTTATTATATGTCGGGCTATGGCTTCAATTTTTACCCATTTTATTTGTAATAATTAGGTAGCATGGCATGGGCATGACAAAAGCCAATTTGGGCCACACCACTGCAAGCTACCGACAGCATGTCCATCACCCTCTTTGGTGATATTAACGTCTCTTCGGGTTTGTCCCATGCAACGACATCGTCTCTGTATCTTTCTTCATATGTTTGGCAGACCTCAAATACGCATCGGACAAATTACCCTGACATATGATACGCCACGGAAATAGAAATCACAATCATCACCTGTACATACCTACCGTGGTCTATCATGGCATGGTATACCAGCCCATCTGCAATCATACCCAAGAAGATGTCATTCGAGTTTGGTTGCAACATTTGATTCCGTCGTCTGCACGTAGTTTATGCTGCCACAAAATAATAATACCATCAGAAATTTCCAATCGTCATGAGAAGGTGAACCAAATGTATCATGGATGACTCTGTGTACATTGTCATGCCATAATTGGCACTCCACCACCAATTACAAGCTGATAATCATTCGATTGCGCTTCTTCAAAGCATAGAATGATCGGCATGCTATTTTACAGCCATTTGTCAAGAAATCAGGCGTGCATCCATGTCCAATAGTGGAAAGACCCCCCACCATAGTGGGTAATCGTTCCCCACACTTAACTTTTAGGTCTATGTGGAGACGAAATGTTATGTTCCTGTCATGTCGAGTGAAATACTTCTCAACATTTCCCAAACAAGAGACGGAATACGAAAACCATAATACTTGGGAGGGATATGAGGCCACATGCTTCTTTGCATTTTCGGAATGAAGTGTTGAGCATGAGAATGTAAATCCTCTGGGTCCACCTGAAGTTAAAGATTTCAACTCTTTCCATCATCTGCTCCAGATGTTAAGTCTTTTATCAATTCCAGTGCTTCATCCAGCCCCAGAGAACAAATCAACCATATAATTCTAATGTTCAACTATTAAAGTTCAGCCGCTGATTCCTTCTTCTGATAAATGTATGAGGATTCAGATTTCGAAATGTAGAACTATAAGACCAATGAAACATATTAAAGTTCATGATGATAGGAATTTAGTTCAGAACCTGCTTTTACTTCCACGTTTTCTCAGGCTATTCCAAAGCATTTCAGAAATTTCCAACCTCAGCCGTCATGCTACTGTGAATGCGCCTCTAACCATTTGGGATTATATATGGAAGTTTTAACTTATGTTGAACTAACCATTTGGTCTATGCTTGGCAAAGTGTCCTTCATTTCATTCAGAGACCGCGGACACATTTTGTTTCTCCTCTGTGGTGTAAACAGAGATTTGCTGAAACATGATACAAAATTCCCTGTATCATGCATAAAGAGAAAGCATGGAAATGAGATTAGCATGAACCATAAAGTAGAATTAAAGGGATGGTACAGGGTTTGATTGCTTACTGCCAGGGATCATCTCCAACAAGCATAGTATCACCCTCATCATCAGTATATACAATCAGCCAGTCTTTGTTACACGCCATTAATTTGCCATTGAATTCAAAAATTTGATCCAGCTCTGCTATTAATTCATTATAACCGCTGAACTTAGCCAGGTCTACAGACCTACCCACAGCCATCCCCTGTTCGTAGACTTAGAAAAATAGAAGAAACGCATCATTTATTTTTTTTTCCAAAATAAATCTCCATTGAATTTTCAATGCAAATTATCTTAGAAACTACTAGCCGAGATGAAAACCTTTACACATGTTCTGCTCAAACGAAATCGATGTTTGGTCTTAGCAAGATGACCTGAAGCCTGTAAAGGCTTCCCCTGTTCTTCACATCCAACAGCCTCTGCAGGTTTTGAATGCTTCAACCACTCAGGTGATGGCTCACAATTGAAATTGTGTAGATATTCTGATGAAAGATTGATTATCTTGTCTTGCCTATGCAGAGAATTTCCTCGTATGATAGCTGCATCAGTTTCCAATGGATTGGCAACAAGAGAGATTCCAAAAAGTTTGCAATTGACATCTACTTTGAAGTTTGTCTTTTCACGCTGGGAAGAAAGATGCTGCAGTTTTGATTCCATGGGATGAAGAGAATCGTTAGCAGAAGGCACAGGCGAAAACCAGCTTCCAGGGCATTGCATGACTTCACGATCATGGATTCCATCATTTTGTTCAAGGATGCCCAAATTCGTGTCATTCGAAGAGTTATGGTGTAGTAGCGTGTTTTCTTTTTCTTTTGGGCATTCTGAATCCGACGACAACATGTCCAACAAGGAACTTGGAAATGCCATGGACAAATGAGATTTGTTGAATAAGATTTCCTGATAAAATGCACGTTCCTTCAATTTATAAACATCATTGGTATTAGCAGTAGGCCGAACAGATGCATAGTGGTTATTTAGAGAGAGGGGACTCGGTACTTTCTTCCGTAGGTTGTATGCATCTTATGAAAAATTCTGCTATCTGGTCCAAATCTTCTCATATCAAAAGAAGCACCAGATCTATTTTCACCCTTTCGGACTTCAGCATTTTCAGCACTATGCCCTGTAATTTTGCATTGAAATGTCAATATTATTTGACATTGTAGATCTTTTGAACATTGTTTGCCTGGTTAAACATCTTCTTCATCATACATCATACAATATTTATAGTCGGATTGAGACAATTTGGAGAATAACGAATGCTAACAGAGTTATCTAACCTTTCTTTGTTACAGGCGAAGAACATACCCGTGATGATATCATGTTTATATGGGGCCTTATTAATTGGCACAATGGAACTAGTTCCGCAACAGGGGCCAAAGCAGGTTCCACTTTCTAAGGTGAGACCCTGTCCGGAAAATGAAGAGGAGAAGGTTCGTTCCAATGAACCTTAAGGAAGAAATAAGATTTTTTTAGCACAACTACAATAGGAAGAATTCCAAAAAGCAATGGGGCTACTACCTTAAGGCACCTCCATTTAGAATTAGGCCACCTTTTGGGAATAGCATCTTCAACTCCGACTATAGTACCTGAGAACCTAATCATGAAACGTTCAACATAAGACAAAATGGCAGAGAAACGCATGCCCCTGATTCCCTGCATCTCCTTTCTCAATAAGCAATTGATAATCAGTAACATTGGCTAATTTCAAGGACACCATACCTCTGTTCAGGAGTGCCTTCATCTTCAAATCTCATCCCTATGGTATAACAGTTCTTGATAACCTCCATATACCTTTTGACTGGAATAATGAATTCAGCTGGACTAGTCCTACAACATATCATCAACTTATTGTGGATAAAACATCTAGGCGGAAAGATGTTATTATATATAGTTATAGGTCATGTATATAAATTCAGAATCCATCAACTTCTCTGTGTTTAAGTATGTATCAACCTTAGGAACAACATCAATTTGGGCATTTATTTTTATAAAACAAGGAAAAATAGGGATGATAGAGTGAAGGAAAAAAAATATCAACAATAATTGCCCTCTCATTAAATTTCCTAGTCTCCAGCATTTAATAGCATGAATGTAAGCATACGTCATATCATGATGTTTGATAATAGAACTAGTGCAGTTTATTTTTCCTTTTCTCCACAAACCTTGGTTTGTAATAAACAGTAAACATAGTCCCAGTTGAAACAACATGCCATGCAGTTGCAAAAACACCAATATGCATACTGTGACTAGTAATCACAAAAGATTGAATGTTATTCTGATGCCTCATTGCTCGCCCTACCCCAACTATAAGTTCTCATGTTTCACCCCTTAGAGAAAGAAGAGGTATTTCCTCATTAATCAAGATAAGATTTTGCCTCAAGTTAAAAAACACACTGTTACATCCATCAGGAAAGACATTGAAATGAATGCCACAGCAAACCTGAGGAAAATGAAAGCATCTCCAGCAATAAGCTGTTTGGCACTGACAAAAAGACTCCAACCACTTTGAAGAAGATGCCTCCTTGGTTGACCTAATTGTTCATGATTGTCATTTAGAGAACAACCGCAAAAAATCCATTTAGTGAACCATAGCAACACAACAATAGAAAGCAATCACCTCGATATATATGCCGGAAATGCCACTCGTCTCCATGCAGATCCTTAGCCACCAACTCCTGAGCCGGAGGTTGTAAGGACATGTCCTGTTGTAGAAACATGATTAGACCACATTTTACATGTACACGCACATGCAAAAGAAGTATAGACAAGCAAGGAACAAATAAAAAACCAGTGGAGGTAAGCATTCATCAGCATACCGTCTCAGTACAGAAAACCCGCCATGAGTGCTTGTATCTGAGGCTGTAAGCGTCTTATAGAAGGAATGCACCCTAGGACGTGGTGGTGGAGCGACAAATCCACCTCCTCCAATATATTGTCGTCTTTCTGCCACAGCACATACTCATTCACTAGCGTATCTTATGCCAACATAAATAATCAATGCATACTATAAGAATCAAAACTCCTAAGCACAAATGTATTCATAATTTCTTTTGGTAAGCTGTAAGTCATTGAACTGGACTACATACATTGGATTGAGGAAGCAAACTCGCTTGCGCAAACACTTCGTCAGTGTCTCGTTCAGCCTGCATTGGACATAAAACAACAGCATTGTCGCTCCTTCTAGAAGAAACATAACCAATCAAAGCGAAAACGTTCAATTACTAGACCGGCAAAACAGGTAATAAACGTAACCTTCAATCGAATGTTGACAACGCGACACAGTATTTTGGATGGAAGATCATAAGCTGGCATTTCTTGATCAGCAACCTGATTCATTGATTCTTCAACCTATATCTCGCAGTCGCACCAATGGCTGTATGAGGCTTAGAGAAATAAATATAATAAAAGAGAAGAAGTTTTAAATTGAAACATCAAAACCACCTGCTCGATATGACCCTGAGGGAAGTAGAAAACGAGTTGTCCTTGACGCGGCACCGTCGCCAGAGGACCAGCACACGCATGCCATAGCTCTCTGTACAGTGCATCTCCTGAATCGCAATTACTTCCGACGGCCATTGTTTTCTCAAATTAACAGTGAATTAAACGACACCGGTTCCCTCAGTCCGAGTGTCTGCCTGTAGATTCGGAATCCTAACGTGGAATAGGGTGAACTAACAGTATCATAGAGTTCATCTCTTGGTTTAAAAAAGAAAACAGCAATAGCAGCCACAACTTTTTGAATATATTTTCTTTGATCATCTGTTGCTGCATCATTCATTTTCACTGCATCTCTTTCTCTCTCCTCTGCAACTTCCACAGCAATAGTCGCAGTCTTTGTGTCTACTCTTTAATTTAAGCCTTTGTGCAGTGAACTTAGAATCTGCGTGCAATTATTTCCACTGTAAAGCGAAATTAGTGTCCATTTCCAGGATACAGGCAATTTCGGTTCTTCCTCTGTCCTCTGCGTAACACATGTTTCCTCACTAACGGGAGTTGACTGTGAAGATGCATGGCATATTGTCATTGGCCACACAAATGACGCCGTTTGTCCTCGTAAACGGAAAATATTTGGGATTTTGGGGAAGAGATTTTGTCCCATTTGTCAACTGGCAGAGAATCAGGTGAAGAAGGTTGGAGCTCTTATTATTCAAGAATATAATGATAACATCACCTGGACAGGCAGCGAGCGAGAGAGAGAGAAGGATAGACGGGAAGGGACACGTGTCAAGGAGATGCCATTGGTGTCCGGTTGGATGGTACAAAAGTGCAAATGCGACTGTTGGATGGTGTGAGGAGACGAGAGTTGGCTTCCGAGAGAGACGGCACGGAGATGAAGAGGAGGAGGTAAATGAATGTTGACGCATGATGTGGAGAAACAGAAACAGAGCAGAGAAGCATATGACATACGGATACAAAGTGTAAGTGGGCTATTGTCATGGAAGCAGAATGCGCTTTGCAATTTATAGCCCACATCCGATAAAACATGAACAGGCCTGACATGACTCCTCAGTCCTCACTTTCCGGGATTCAGTTGAAGTTGAAGAGGGGGGGGGGGGGGGACACAACTTGGGTTTCAAGCATGATGGCTCCTCCCTAATCACGCTTCTTTCGGGCCCTCCTTCCTCGTAAGTCCTTCTCAATCATTTGCACTCTCTCCATGGTTGTATCTGTGATAACGGAAACGGGTGAATTTTCAGCGGGAAGACATCTTTACTGTTCCAGTTCG
>CAODLS011996961.1:0-15955 GCA_948243855.1 Flueggea neowawraea
AGATCTTGGCCATGGATATTAACAGAGAAAACTATGAATTGGGTCTTCCGGTAATCCAAAAGGCGGGAGTTGCACACAAGATTGAGTTCAAAGAAGGCCCTGCTTTGCCTGTTCTTGACCAATTGGTTGCAGATGTAAGACTTCTCCTCTCTTTCCCAACCTCACCTAATTCATACCCCACCCATCATAGACGAGAATAGTATTCTTTTGCAAGAGATTTTTAATTGAATGATCAAAATGCCCTGTTTGGTAGTGGGTTGGTGTCACTAATTAGGTTGTTTGTCTATAATGATGTGTTTGTTTACCTATTTCTGGTGTGAGACATTCCCATTTGGTGAGAAAAAAAATTCCTAAGCCATCCCTTAGTTGTTTTCTAGAGGCAAAATTGGAAATATAATAATATTTCAATCTATCTCAGTCTACTACAATTTACAAATCTACAATATACGTTCAAAACCTGCAAATTCAATCTATTTTAAACAAACACACCAAATTTGTACTTGTCATTAAAATTGGTTTGTTTGGCTACAATGACATTTGTTGCATATTTAAATAGTATTTACCATTTAGTAGTTTAGAGATATGAGCAATATAATTTATTTTTATAAATACATAATTTATTTCTACATTCTCAAATTTTTCCTCATTGTTTGCATTTAGCCGTTCTTAGTGCACTGTCATTAAGATTTTTTTAATAAAAAAACTCCCCAATTTTTAACTTATTAAGTTATTTTAACAAAATAGAAATTCCTTCTAATAGCCAAACAAGCCGTAATAATATTTATGGGCAGGTGGGAAATAGCTATTAATCTGGTGTGCTGAACTGCAGGAGAAGAACCATGGATCCTTTGACTTCATATTCGTGGACGCTGATAAGGACAACTACTTGAACTACCACAAGAGGTTGATTGAGTTGGTCAAAGTTGGGGGTGTGGTCGGCTACGACAACACTCTGTGGAATGGATCTGTGGTGGCCCCACCCGACGCCCCTATGAGGAAGTATATTCGTTATTACAGAGACTTTGTTTTGGAGCTCAACAAGGCACTCGCCGCTGACCCTCGGATTGAGATATGTCAACTTCCTGTTGGTGATGGAATCACTCTCTGCCGTCGGATCAATTAACTTTTTTAATTCCATTAATTGCCCATAACTTTCATGGGTAATTTTATAAAAATGAAGTGAATGCTTTTAATTTAACTCTTTTTTATTTTCCATTTCTTCTTTTTTTTTTCTTTGTATTTCAATGGCCTATATTTGTACCCAATTGAATGGTGAATCATAAAAGAAAATTCTATTACCAACATTTTTTTACTCTATATTGGAATTTTGGTGGACCATCATTTTCTTTATTTTCACTCATTGGTAAAGAAAGTTAAAGAGATCTATAAGCTTGTAATTCACTGGTGTTAATTCTAACATAAGACATTTTAGGTATGATTTCTAATAAAAACAAATAAAATGGCTAATAAAAAAATTAAAGTTAAAGAGAGGAAATAATATGGATGTGACTATTAAGAAAAGAAGTTTAGCTACTGAGATTATGGTTAGGGATGGACCGAAAGGTGGTCATAAGATTGTGTGACCCTTTCCAATGTCGGTGAGACTCTATATATATAATTTTATTATAATATCTTTTTTGTTTCTAAACATAAAAAATTAATTAAATTTTTAATTTTATCATCGTTTATCTGTTTTTCACTAAAATAATTTTACTAATTAAAAGTGATTGCAGGAATAAACCCAATACTGATTAAAACAAATTAACAAAACTAACTAGCAAAATTTTTTTTTGTTTATGAAAATTAAGAACCCATATCTTAAACATCACTACAAAAAGCTCCACCACTCTGTCACCATATCTCACTCCACCTACTCGGTCGCTCTCGGACTCCAACACTCTGTCGCTCTCTCTCTCACTCCACCTACCTTGTCACTCGCTCTCTCTCTCTCTCTCTCTCCACCTACTCTGTTCGCTCTGTCTCTCTCGGACTCCCATGCCGTCGGGTCAACCTTCTTCGTCGCTTTCTCCTCTTGAACTCCACCACTCTCTCTTTAAGCTCCACGATCATTGTCGACTCCAACTAACACATGGAGATCTGGTTGTTTGAATCCAATCAATTTCAAGACCAAAAACCCCAAATGAAGATGGTGTTGGGTTTTGTTGTTTAATGATTTTGTGCTTTGATTTGTTGAATGAAGATGTGTTAGGGTTTTTCTGTTTTTTTTTTTAAGTTCGGATGAGATTTTGCCAAACGAAGTCCAGTTTCTAAGATGACTCTGTGCCCTGACGAGATTTTGCAAAACGAAGTCGAGTTTTTCTTGCCTTGTTGCTTGCTTGGTTTGTCTTTGATTTTAATCAGTTTGAGATTTCTTGGTAGCCTCTGGTTAAAACATTACAGTAAATTGAAGTTCTTTGTTTGTTCTGTTGAACATGCATTGTTTGAAATGCAGGAGAAGGTGGTAGGGTGAAGGTGGTTGAGCAAGAGGCGGATTTTTATAAAATTATGGTGAACATTGATTGTTGGATGGAAACTCAGACAACTAGAGACATAATTTGATACAATTTGATTATTTTAATTTTGAGAGAATGGTAGAGAGGAGAGAGAGAAGTGAAGAGAGCTGGAGAGGGAGAGAGTTGATTAAAAAAATGTGTGAGGGGTAATTCTATTATTAACATTTATTTTATTTTAAATTTTATATCACATCAATAAAATTAGCGAAATTTTTAATGTTGGACTAATTGTTGAATGCTTCAGCAAATTTAGAGAGGAGAGATGAGCCTTTTGAAATTCAAGTGATCGAAGAGAAGATTCCAATATTCTGCAAAGACGGCATATGATTTAACCAAAATTTTATGTTTCTTAGGGCTGGAAAATGTTTGAATATTAATATGTTAGTTCAATATACTTAAAACAAACTAATATGTGTTGGCACATATGAATTTTATATTACTACTACCTATATTTTAATTTAGGTCATTCTCTTTATTTTTTTATAAAATATATTAGATGTATTAATTTACCATCTGCTTTAATTTGACAATTAAAAAATGCTAAATTTTCTAATTTATTATTTACTTTTTGCAATTCAATAATCAATCGACCATAAATAAACATAAATATATATAACTTTTTTAAATTGTATTCTCAACGTCAGCATATTAATTATTGAAAACATCTGCATAACAACTATAAAAATATAATAATAAACAATTAACGATAATTAAATAGATGAATCGAGATCTTACCTCGATATGTATAGCAGAAGAACATGAGTGGATGCATATGAAACAACTTGTTGCTAGTATCACAAACCACGAACGGATTAGCGTCAGGAATGAGGCATGTATCCGCAACCTAAGAGTCACCGATAGATCTCTATGCAAGATGTATGTTATGGGAGAACGAAGTTCTTCCTCCATTAGCCTACAAAGACAGACATGCTAGAGAGAGGGGAGAGGAGAGTGTGTGTTGTAACTTATGTTGCTAATTGCTTGTTTAGGGTTTTCCACATAGCCAGTATTTATACTAGCTGATTAGGATTTCTTTCTGACTAATCAGGAAGTCTCTTCCTAACTACACTGGTTAGAGATATACAACAATTCTTTTAATTGTTTCTTACATTGAATGCTTACACAAAAGCATTTGTCTCCTCCTTTGAATATGTCATTACCCTAGTCCATTTTCCACAATCACCACTTTTAGACTATATGATCTCGTGGAATTATAATAAGGGCCCTGGTGAATCACAAAAATTTGTGAATGTGTTGAGAAAGTAGTCTTCCTCTCTTACACGATATAATCCATCATGAACTAATGTGTTTATCTAGTGTGCCCCGTCCAGTTGAATCATGCATGACTCTTCAGTAACACACTAAGGCAAGTACACTAACTTATACTTCACGTATGTGTTAGGATTTTTGAGGGTAGATAGTGCAGAGAACCTCTTACTAACTGTGGGATCTAACACTAGAGAAATTGAGATCATCTTATGTAACAAGATTTCTCATCTCCATGGTCGAACTTTTGTACACATGGTAATAACAAACTTCATGGTGTTTTCTCCTTCCTTGAAGGAGCACATGTTTCTAATACTAAATTAACACCATGCAGAGGCTTCGGTTAGAGTGCACCCAAGCATTCTACCTTAGTCCACCTATCTTAAGGACTACCTCTAGCTTTAAGACAGAACTATACTATGACAACATAGACAATCTTAGCATTCAATTACTTAGTAATCAAACGTGAAACTCTCATTCATTGCGTATCTTACGAATTAACCATACGACTTCATCTTGCAACTATTGCAAGGCAATATTCACTATTATTAACATTGCTCTCGCAAACACATTTATGTTTAAAATCTGCCTCATCGTGGCATATAACAAACAAGTGATTAAACTCAAGGTACACACCCGTGTGAGTGGGTTACTTCTTCGTTTAACATGCTCTTGTCACAAAGACTATAAATTTTTTATTCAAAACATTGACACTAGCGTATTGCTTAATGTGTTAATGAATTACACATATAACATGCCACGCCAATATCGAGGAGTACATCTTTTTTGATAGGCTTCTACAAGCAGATATACACCTCGCGTGGACTTGTTAACTCAAAGTTCATCATTTCCTTATGCAACTATATCATTTACTCAATCCACTATGGATTTCTTGATCCTTAGCAATCGACCATTGACGATCACCATAGACTATCAATGATTATCTCGAGGTATTAAGTTTGAGTGGTGTTCAAACCATTATTTCAAACCTTCCTCGCGCACTGTATCTTGGCTAACCTATATGCATAGCTTCACATGGCAGTTCTTACTACTCATGCACTGTTCTTGCTATCTTACTAAATGGAAGCATAGCCAGACAAGAATTTACAACTAGATGCAGAGCTGACACATGTCTACATCTTATGGCCAATTAGCAATTATGTGTCAACACGATTTGTAGATGTTTTCTCATAATGCATAAACTTCAGCACATCTCAAGTGCCTCGTTCACTGCTTCCTAACACCCATCTCTTGGGTTTCCTCAACGTCTACTAGCCAACTTAATTTGGCTACGACCAAAATTCAAGGTGTTAAGAGCTCTTAGCTCTTTTTGCATAATCGGGAGTGCACGTTCCAATAATTTGATAATGTCACATGAGCTTCACATCTTCGTTTAGCTCGAACATCAATCGACTTTTGGAAGCAGTCATAATTATTGCACAACAAAGACAATAATAAAGCACACATATATAGTTGCATATAAAATAAGGACATATAGCAATACACTTGATTTACTATCCATTAAATTAATCTAACTAAGTCTCTTATTAAGCTCTGAATCGAACAATAAACAATATGCTTATGTCACCATCTCACATAATAATTAACTAAGCTAGAGTTAATTCATGGATAGTAAATTCTCCAAGATTGTTTGGTTCATTTTAAAGTCACTATGACTAAGGCCAATCCATGTTGGTTATTACAATTATCAAGTTACGCATATTAATAATTAGGCAATAAATTAACAAATAATGTTGCATCTAATAAGCATAGTTAAATGCCTAAAGCAAATAAATATAACACATTATTTATCAAATCAACATGTAATCCAAACAATCAATTACTTTGTTAACATTCTATCAACAAAGAACAATTTACCTTATAAAGAGGTAATGCTAGATAATTAGGACACTCATGCCTTAATGACCAATGATACACATATTAGAAGCCTATCTAATATTTAAGAGTGGATTCCTGAGTTAATCACCTTAACTCATCAAGAATTTCAACGTATAAACGACCATCCCAAGAATAAAACATCATGCATTGTGATATTTCCTCAAGGTTATGGGGCAATTAGAACATATCTTTCTCAAGTTCCTTCTCACTTTGAATTACATGAAATTATTGTTCCAATCATGTCTCCATGGAATTCTAGTTTGATCCACCAACTCGGTTATTCGGATGAGTGAAAGAATTTTCGTCATCACACGCAACTCATACTATTTGTTTTCCTTAAGACCACCATCCCTAATACACCTAGTATTGTGCACCTTAATAATATGTTGAACAAATCGACAACACCATATTGCACTTCCGGATTCTTGTGAAAAATCTCATTTCCGCATATCCTTTTAGTGAATTATGGCTTTATCCCATTCAATCTTTAATCTTGATGAAAACTCAATCATCTCGAACCTTGTAGCTATTATAAGTAGACTCGGCAATAAAAATCATATGTATTAGCCATAATTGAAAATTAATCTCGATTTAATAAATGGAAACCATAATTTCATGTTTAAAAACTATAATTTCCAAAACAGATTTTAGAAAATTTCTTTTGGCAGAAAATACAATTTTACAAAATTTTCAAATAGTTTTTATTGTCTGAAAATTCATGAAAAATACTTATGGAACTTGAAAAATTATGAAAAATATTTTAGAAAATTCAAAAAATAAAAATAATTCATTCTACACAAAAATTAAGAAAATTTGGTGGTCGGAAAAGCCGCATGTGCTACCACATATTGGTGAAAGGGCAAAGCCACTTTCACCACGCTCCTACACACCCCTTTCCTTCTTTGCTACCACGTGTCAATCCTACTGTGTATACGTGTCATCAATTGAAACTTGTCACAACCCTAATGGTCCATGTCACGATGACATGGTAGTTGGATCTGAGATGGCTTATGCCACGTGTCGAATGATGTGGAAGCCGAGCTGGCAGATAAGTGGCATATATGACCACATGTCACCTGTTGATTGGCTTAGTTGTGCTGATGTGTTGCCTAGTCAGCAACTGCCAAGTGTCACCATGTAGGATGCCATGTGTCTACGGAGACCACGTTTCACTACCTTATTAGTGTTCATCAGCTGATGTGTCGTCTAGTCAGCTTACGCCATACGACGTTTACTTTTACTTGATGTGTTGTTCTTGGGTTGGTCATTGTGCACTGACTTGACAATGAGTCGGTGGACTACTGATTCCACTGACTGATATGCCACGTGGCCACGCAAGACACATGTCTCTCTTTGGTTGGACACGCTTCTGTTAAATGCGTACACCTCAGGTCTGTGGTCAACGATCAACGAAACAACTGGCTCAACCTGATTAGTTCAGTTCTTTGTTTGGACAAATCAGATCGCGCCATATAAGCCCTAACACATCACAACCAATAGAAAAAATTCGACATCACTCACTGTGCATGTCGAGGTACTATTGGAGTGTGTAACACACGCGGTGCCTTCCCAGCAGCTTCCAGCAACCATCTTTGGTCGATTTATGTTTTTGAAGGTCTTGAGTTCATTGGTGGAGTCAAAATTACAAAATTCAAACCTTTTATCTAGCATCTTCGGACAGTCAAACGAAAAGTGCACAAAAATTACAAAATTTTCATACTAAACAAAATACTTTTGGCATCTAGGTTGCATGAGCATCAATGTTTTATGAACAAATCACAAAAACAACCTAGGTTTTGATGCCAATGAAAGCATCCATATAAAAATATAATAATAAACAATTAACGAATAATTAAATAGATGAATCGAGATCCTACCTCAATATGCATAGAAGAACATGAGCGGATACGTATGAAACAACCCGTTGCTAGTACCACTAACCACAGACGGATTAGCGTCGAGAACGAGACATGTATCAACAACCTAAGAGCCACTGATATATCTTTATGCAAGATGTGTGTTATGGAAGAACATATTCTTCCTCCATTAGCCTACAACGGCTGACGATAAGAGAAAGGGGAAAGGAGAGTGTGTGTTGTAACTTATGTTGCTAATTGCTTGTTTAAGGTTTCCCACATAGCCAATATTTATACTAGCTAATTAGGGTTTTCTTTTTGACTTATCAGGAAGTCTCTTTCCCAACTAATTAGGACTCCTTCACAATTAAGATTCCAACTAATTAGGAAGTCTTTCTCCTAAATTAATTAAGAACCCAATCAAAACTCTAACCAAACCGATTATACCAAACCAATAGATAACCACCCTAATTAATACATATTAATTCGGGTTCCACCCATGACCCGGCATGGGCGGACCCATTTTTCTAACAATTATTCACCCAATAATTTGTTGTTTGAATAGCAGGTATTTTACTAATAATTGTCTGTGTTTGATTAATTGGAGACTTCATGTTAATTACTATATGAAGAAAATCATGTCAGAGGCAAATTCTAATATCTAATATTTTTTAGGATTGTATTATTTGAGAACCATTTGTGTCCCTGTCTTTGTCTCCATATAAATATCTCACATATCTACTTCTTCTTCTTTGTACCATATGTGAGATGATAAACACATAAGCATTCGCCAAAGCCATCTGTGATAAGGTCTGGTGTCCTTTTTTGTATTTCCGTGATTGTATTTATGCATTACATATTTGAAATAGCTAATTTAATGTGATTATAAGTTCACACAGTAGTTTTTGTAACTTTCATAATTTAGAATATGCATTGTGTATTTGAGATAGCTAATTTACTGTAATTGTATCTTCGAAAATGTTAGAAGTTATTATTAAGAACTCGCAAATTGAGCATATTAAAGAACTTGAAATATCAAAAAAAGAATGGTGTATTGAAGATATGGTTATTTGTGTTGGCATAGTATAACATTATTCCACTAATAATGGCTTGCGAAAACAGCTAAAACTTATTTTGATGGATAATGAGGTTAATATATATTAATTAATTTTGAATATTGAAGACTAATTTAATCTCCTAATTTCATGTTCACTGGTTAGTATATATTGAGGTCAGTATATGTTGATTAATTTTGAATATTGAAGACTAATTTAATCTCCTAACTTCATATTTACTAATTATCTTGATACACATCAAAATTTTTATTTATTTATTTTGTAATTGTATAAATTTTTTATATGAATTATATATTTTATTTTAAACATAATTATTCAACAATTTAATAAAAACATGTATTACGTACAATGCACGTGCTTAAAAAAATAATTCTTAAAAAGCAATGCATAGTTATCCAAGGAGAGAACTTTTCTACCAATAAGATAAAAAGCAATGCATGACCCTCTTGAGTCGGTGGATGTATGGTTAAGACTGAATCAACAACCTTAGTAGGCAAAAAGTGAGAAAGAAAGTCTCTGGAGCAATAACCAGAATCAAACATCTCTGCTACCGTCTTCTTAAGCAAATCCGAAGTGAGGGGAGTAACAGTTAAGGCCGCCAGAGGAACCACCATATCTACCTAATTATCAAGCCAGAAGTTGATTGTTTTACCATCCCCCATAAAGATCATACAATTATTTTTTTAAAATCTCAACATGCTTTAGGATACCAGACCATAAGGGACAAAGATTATAACTCTGTGATCTCTCAAAATTTAGTTCCTTCCCCTGAATATATTTAGATCGAAGAATTTGAGACCAAAAAACTTAGGGGTTCTTCAGGAGCCTCCAACCTAAATTTGCCATGAAAGCCTGGTTGATCAGCCGAGTAGACTTTAAACCTAGACCACCTTCCGACTTGGGATTACAAATTTTAAGCCAGTTGATGTGATGTAGTTTCCTCTCATTACCACGGTTTTATCAATTTCATCACAAAGGCTAGTTGGTAATAGCGTAGTTTGCATGGCATACATGGGGATCTAGTAAAGCACCAAGTTAATAAGGGTAAGGCAACCTGCAAAGCTCAATTGCCTCGTTGTCCAACCATTCAGTCTTTGATTTACTTTATCAAGTAAACATAGGTGCATTTGGACATTCTTCCCTGAAGAATAAGCACTCCAAGATATTTGCCCAATGATGGGACCTTCTCAAATTGGTATTGACTGCTAATATTGTGAGCTAGATCAGCAGAAACATTCTTGGAGAAATATATCTTAGATTTATCCACACTTACTTTTGCTCCGGAGGCACTGCAGAATTGTTGAAGACAATTAGTCATCCTGTCAATTTGGTGAACATAGCATTCACTGAAAAGAACTAAATCATCTGTAAAGAATAAATGAGATAGAGGTGGAGCAGAGCGACTTAGCTTAATAGGCAGCCAAGAACTGGTGTGAATGGTGTCTCTAATGATAAAAAAGAAGTTTAACTACTAAGATTATGGTCACTAAAAGTAATAATCAATGTGTATGATAAAAAATGCATACAATGACAGACCTAGGAGAATTTTCACCAGGGACAACACTTATATATATTAATTGACATTCAAATATGTTTATAAATATAATCTAGAAAATTCAAACAATATTAAGTTCAAATTTAATTGAAATAGCAACAAAATAATTTATTAGAAATATTGATAGTGTTACAACTAAAATTTGTTGATCGCTGAACAGTTAACAGTACCAGAACGGTAGAATGATAGTGTCTCTTCATGCGGTAAAAGGGACAAATTCATCCTACGAGTTCTCATGTTTTGAAAATGCTGAATAATTATTTTATTATTGATAATTCTAAAAACATTTTTCTCGATATAACACACCAAACAATTAATGAGAAAGACATTTTTCATCTTGTTATGCAAATCTGTCTTGATAGTATTTATCGCAGAGAATCCTCTTTCAACAGTAGCCATTGCAATAAGTAAAACTAAAACAAACATAATAAGAAGATATACTAAATGAAAAGTAGTATGAAATCCCACATCAACCATCTTCCTACCCGGAGCTCCAATATCTTGTAGTTTAAGGCAATTTGCATTCCTCTCATTTCATAAATCCATGTCTTCATTTTTCTTTAAGCTCCATTTGAGCAGACACTGAAAAATCTTAGGATCAACCGTGGTTGACTCCGTATAACGATTCTTTATCTCTTGACCAATAAAGTCAATAACCTAAAGATATAAAATAATATTAATTCTATTTACAAAGACCTAGTTGAATAGTGTAAATAGAGAAATAATTTAGTATGTTAAAAGTGATTATAGTGTTATTAGACTAGATATTAGCATGTTGTGACTTTAAAAAGACAATAAAAAAATTTCTAAAAGGATGTATTATTTTTTTATTTTTTATATAATTTATTCTTTTCCAAAAAAGAAAAGATTAAAACCGTTGGTTAATATTTGAATAAAATGGAGAATCTTTTTTGAATTCTTCATAATGTAGACAAGACATGGAAGAAAATGGGGTGGATTAGGAGAATCATTTTTAACTAGAGGATATGATATCATACTATCATTTTAAATTCGGTGTCCAACAATTGGTCACCTAAAATGTCAAAACTAGTTAACCTAATGTTGAAAAAGGAATTATAATGGATTAATGGGTCAGCATTACTTACCAATTCTTTTAGAAAAAAATGAAAAGGAAAGAAAAGAAGAGAAGGGGTCAAGTATTTGTACGGCACACATATGAAAGTGTGACGTGAAGCAACACTTGAGTCGTGTGTGGCGTCTGAAATGAGAGGCTCCACTTAATACCTACCTACCTACCTACCAATAAGTTCGGATTCACTGCTTAGGATTATGGATTTGCTTCCAAACTAAAGCGATTGATCATTGCAAGTTTGAAACCAAAAAAAAAAGTAATTGACCATTGTAAAAACTAAAAGAAGAAAAAAATCATTGTTCATGGGTTGCTTTCTCCTATGATTTGAACTTCACGTTTCTTCGATTTTCCCTTTTAAAGAAGAAAAAAATAGAAGAAATTACACAATATGCCACCTTAGAGTTTCGAAGTTGAACCAGACGAAACTATTTACAAAGAGACCATCCATATAAAAGGGGCCTTCTTCGAAGTCAAAGAAGTCTAAGTCTACAGTCCAAAAGGGTAAGAGACTTGCGTCTTCTATGATCTCCGGAAAATTCGAAGAAGGAAGAAAAGGTTTCGTATTTTCAATTCGTCTTTTAAGGATAGGCAAAGCCTTTGATTTTATGTTTAATGTTTTACATTTCCCTTGATTTTGCTTTTTTTCTTCTTATAGTTTAATTTTTGTAGTTGTCCTATTACTGTTTGTTTTAAATTTGTTTTTCCTTGTGTTTTGTTGATTTTGCTTTGTAGTTGTACATTGCGCGTTTTAGATTTGTTGTTCACTATCTGTACTCATTTTATAAACTTGTGTTTGACTTAGGTGGTGTCTTTTTTACCCTTTTTTGTGTTTTTTCTTAGTTTTTGTTAAAGTTTTAATTTAGTTGTATGATTAGTCTTTTAGTATTTTTTAAAATTATTTTAGGGATTGTGGTTTGTTCTATTTGGCTTTTGCCGAATATGTTGCTTTTTGGCAAGACAATTCTTAAGGTGTTTGATGTTGATGCTCATGGGCAGACTCGCTAGTCTTTATTAGTAGTTATTATGAGAGGATGAAGCAACATATTTGGCCATGAAAGTGATAATGCAAGGATGATATTTGGCCTACTACATGTTAATTTCTTAAATTTATATTCAACGTACAATTTCTCTCATAAATTTTGTGTGCGCTTAGAAATTTCCCCAAACTTTAAAAACATAGGGGTTTGTGCAGCAAGCGTGTGATGTGCCATTTTATTGTCAAAGTGGAAAATAAGTGACATGCCAGGTCAGAAAAAAGCGTCCAGCATGTCCACGTGGACGGTAAAACCCCAATTTTTTTTACTGTTGTCGTTTTACAACCTGTATCCCGCCTCTCTTTTTCTCAATTGCGTCTACGGCCTCTCTCTCTCAACCCCGTCGCTCCCTCTCAATCTCGTCGCTCTCTTCCTCTCAATCTCGCCGCTCTCTCTTCATTCCTGTCAAATGTCAATCATCCTGTCGCTCCCTCAATCGCGTCTTCTCTCGTGTTTATCGCGTCTAAAACGGGGAAGAGGTTTCAATGGAAAGGTTGCTTTTGATTCCAGTGTATTGAATCTGCACAGTTGCGTTTGATTATAAGAAAGAAATTTCTTCTATGTTTCTCAGGATTCCAGTGTGCTGAATCTGAATATTCAACATATAAGAAAGAAATTGCTTCTTTGTTTCGTAGGATTCATCATTTTAATATTGCTAAATATGTTCTATTTTAATCTGAAATGAGCATTGACTTCTTCTGAACATTACTGCAATTTGACTGAATTTCTGCCACTATTTTTAAATTGGATGAAGTTTTAGAAGTTCATTTTTAGCAGTTTCATTTCATTTTTCTTCTGTGATGCTTTGTTCATTTTTAGCAGTTTCATTTCATTATTCTTCTGTGCTACTTTGTTCATTTTTAGCAGTTGCAAGAACAAAGACCTGCTTTGTTCATTTCATTTCATTGTCTACATTTGTTGTTACTGAAAGTTACTGCAGATTTGTTGTACAGAGATTTGTTTGCATCACTTCTGGATTCTTTTTCTTGTGCTGCACATTTTTTATTCACATATCTGCAGATTTTTAATTGTTCATTGTTGCATCAGTTCAAGGACAGAGAGATAATGAAATAATTTCAGGCACACTAGAAATAATGAAATCCACAAATATTTCTATACTTGCTATACATGTTCTTGATCAGTGAATTGCTTATTTTAAATCTGCATTTTTTGACCAATACAGGATCCCCAATTGCATCGGTTTTTTGCTGTTGTTTGCATCATTATCACACGTGTTATTACAAGCTATTTTATGATGTATTTTGACAACTCCATTGATGTCACTTGACACAGATAAATGCAGAGCAAGACTTCAATGCAGTTAGTTAAGGAGGATATTCAAACTACAACATCTTCCAACTACAACCTATAAATTTTGAAGAGACAGAAAGATGAAGGACGGGCTTGAAGAAAAAGGAAAATGAAAATCTCAAAGAAACTTTGTTCAAGTGAAGTTAAGGGTCATAATATGGTTGTACTACTATTACTTAGATATGGGTTCAGATGATGGAATGTGAGTGCTTGGCTTCCATTCTGTGGCTTGCTGGACTGTTTTGAAATAGTCACTTGCCCATTTGTTCAAGCTGAAATCTTTTCGTATTATTATTTGATGAGGAATACAAATTGTCATGCATGGATTATAGTTATATTAGTTTTATCCTTACGAACTGATTTACAACAATCTTAACCAAAGATGTTCATGATGAATGGCATTGCAAATTCACAGGCAGTATCAAAATCCAGGCAACACATTCTAACTGCAAACAAGTAATAAGGAAAAGACTATGATCAAGAGTCAAAGCAACAACCTATTTTCACTAGTTATTTCTTCGTCAGGATTTTATCAATTGCATAACTCTCCCGAACCCAAATGGAATACTCCAGTGCAGGAGTGAGTTCTTTTTTTTTTCCCCCCAATTCAATCCCAACTGACACTCGTTGATACAGGATTCTTCAACCTTAGCTATAAAAACTTGAAGTCTTTTTCTACTTGCCTCTAGACCTCACCAAATTGTCCTCATCTTCTCTCTTCCTCTTTTGTTTTTTTCTTTCGCCCCATTCCACCACACGACTGTCTCCGGTTTTGTTCTCTAAACCGTGCCATCCTTGAGAGAGGGCTAATGTCTCCCTTGTTTGAAGATGCTACTGTGACTCTTCCCGGTCTCAGTGTATAAATTAGTGTCTTTTTTCTTTTCTTTGTTTTTTTTGCCAACTTTATTTTCTCATTTGTCTTTCGTCTCATTGGCTTCTTTCCTGGATTTTGCAAGCACCTACCACGACAGCGGACAGTCAAAAGGCAAGCCGCAGTGGCGTGGTGATGATGTTCGGACATAATGTTGAAGGAGTGGCTTGAAGAGATGCTGGACAGGGGTAAGGAAGAAGATGATGGCGTAAATCTAGAAAACCGCATCATCGACGGGAGGATTCGTCATCGCCGTTTCAAATTAGAGTGATTTCCTACTATCGTTTTAGCACTGTGTTTTTAAAACAAGGGGATTAAGTTCTTTAATAGGCCAAACCTCAACTAAAATGTCAATTATCTAAATGAAAAGGAAACATGTACATAGTATTTGCAACAATATCTCCGGAACAATAAACATGACAATTTAAGACGACTAATATTAAGATCGTAACCCTGTTTAAGAACTTCCACACAGAATGATACCAAATCACCAGGTAAATATAATGTTTCCACCGAAGGAAAACAATTGTCAACAAAACATTACAATGCAATTCTAAACTACCGAAACCGATTTGATGTTAGCTCAAGTAATCAGTGTGTACATCGTCAAAATTGATCAACTCCTGTACAAATACCGTAACCAACTGCTAGGTGCTAGCTAACTCGAGTAATTGCCAACAGTTTAGCCCAGAATTCGACTCATTTACAAATATAAAACCAACTGCTTCCTAACTCAAGCAATCATGTGTGTGCAATGTCAACATTGAAGTCCAGGACTCACTGCTAAACAAAAACTGAAACCAACTGATAGCTAACTCAGGTAATTGCCAATATTTTAGTCAAGGGATAGGCTCATTTACAAATATGAACATCAACTGCTTGATAGCTCAAGGAATTAAGTGTGTGCTTGCCAAAATTCAGTCCAGGATTCAACTCCTGTACAAAAACCATTACCAACTGCTAGCTAACTCAAGTAAATGCCAACATTTTAGTCCAGGATTGGTCTAATTTACAAATGTTGAAACTAGCTAGCTCAAGTAATCAGGTGTGTGCATTGTCAATATTGAAGTCGAGGACTCCCTCCTAAACAAATACCGAAATCAACTAACTGCTCAGCTGAATTATCATCGCAAGGAATTCCAAATTAATAATAGTCAAAGCATAATTGATTCCGCAAATGCCTAAAGGCAAACGAAATCTTAACGCAAAATTCATAACATTTATCACTAATTTGACCATGTTTAAAAGTATAAAAAACCTCTAGTTCTCCAATACCAAAACAAACTAACAGAGCAGTAATAAGATTCAGCACATATTTAATTTCTCCAATGCAAAAAGACAAACAAGACCTTGTCGAATCAACGGTAACTCTTCTGGAACCTTGCGCGAGCACCACGACCACCGAACTTCTTAGGCTCGCACCGCCTTGGATCCGCAACGAGCAAAGTCCGATCATACCTGACGAGGATGTCCTTAATCTC
>CAODLS011997526.1:0-10755 GCA_948243855.1 Flueggea neowawraea
AAAGTTGACAAGTGTTTTGGGTATAAATTATATGTGACATAATTTGGGCCCATGTAAATTAATAAAGGAGTAATTAATTAGTGATAATGTATCAATTAATTAAAGCCCAAAACATCATGTAAAGCCCTTGAAAAGTCGACAATGACTAGGAAGCTTAAACGTTTGGCTAGGTCAAAGGTTGACCAAGTCTTACTCAATCCACTTGATGACTTGATTAGGGACACCTAATCTAGAAAGAATTTCTACTCCTTTTGAGACAAGAATTTCTAATCTTATTTTAATTAAGAATTTGGTTGTGTTTAAGCCTTAATTAAGAATATTTTCTTTTGGGACAAGTAATACAATTCGGCTAGGGTTTCCTTGTGGTTTCGGTTTGCACACTCCTAATCGAATTAGGAGATCTCATCCTTGTGGGACAAGGAGAATTTTGGCTTCCCTTATGTACATATTAGGGTTTATTTTCTTCTATAAATAGAGAGAGGACCAAATTTATTCTCTGGATTAGAGGGCAAGATGCCGAATTAGTGTGTGCACCAAAAGGAGAGAAAAACAGTATTTGTGTAAGAAAGAATAGAGATTTTTTGTGCTAGTACACATTGCCATTTCAAGTGAGTTCGTTCGTGTGGATACCTTTAGACATGTTCGCACAAATGCAACGTGAGAGAAATAGTTTTGAGTTTTATACTAAAAGTTACACCAACACTCCATTCGATCATACACTCTAGCATTCAATTTTAAGGTAAAATATGCTAACCTTAATCGTGTATGTCGATATGCATGAATCCTTGGTGGAATTCTAGATGTAAAATTTTTGTTATTTCCGCTGTCATGTATGCTTATGAATGTCATAAACTTAGTTACGAATTCCAGCAGTATGCACATATATACCTGTTATTAGAATACTCATAAAGGCGACTGCGGGTAGAGAAGACGATGAAAGAAACTTCAGCATCACAAAGAATAGACAATTCATAAGCTTTTTTCAGCAAACCATTGCGCCTCTTGCAGAAGGTAACTTGGCGATTTGTAGTGTTTTTGATCCGCTTGATCTCGATCTTTGCCCTCCCTTCTTCTTCTCTGTAGATGCCTCCCTTGATTGATCATTTTGGTATGCCATGCCTTCTCTTTCTAGTACAATTTACACCATAAAAATAAAAAATAGCCTAATACTCAAAAACATTAAATAAAAATGCACAACAACAATAATTAATTGAAATTTTATTCAACGTGTAAGTGAAAAAAAAAAGATGTAACCAACGAGGAATTTGGTGAAAAACAAGGGGGAAAAAATTCTAAATTTGGATTTTATGTCGTAAAGTTCTTAGTGATTAAGAAAGAGATTAGTAGTTGAAATCTTAAGCTTGAAGTGAACAAAAAATAATTTAGAAACCAATTCAAAGATATATGAGTTGGGGTCCCAAATTGCAAAACTTAAAGCTTTGCATAAACATGAAATAGGTCAATAGTGTTTGACAAAAGTTTAGGTAAAATGAGAAAGATTGATTAACCCAAAAGAAGTGAAGCAATAGGGAAAATTAAAAGATTTGTGTGTCTCAAAATTTTGGCAACTAACCTTGGGAGGAAATAATTAAGGAAAAATGAGTGTGAAGGGGCTTGAAGATGATAATCAGAGAAACAAAAGTTTTTCGTTTTGTGTGTGTGTATTTGTTTATGATATGCTTTGGTTTTAGGATTTCTTCTTGTTTTCTACAAAGCTGAGTAGGAGAGTTGCAGAAAATGGAAGCAAGATGGTGGTGTAGGACTAGGGTATTTATAAAGTAAAAGAGGACCCTTAGATTCATTATTGTTTATAACAAATGCTTTTTACTTTGTTTTCTATTTGTAGATTGTTATGGACCATGTTCTTCGATGATCGTGCATTAAACTTATTCACTGAGGTATTGTCCACTTTGGACTCATGTGTCCTTACGATTTTGTCCTTAAAAAATGTCTCAGTTGTTTGAGGGAGGAATGTGCTTATAAACGACTATTGACCTTAACTTCTAGGCGATGTGGGAGCATGCCACTACAATAACCCTCAGTTGAGGCTAAAGGGCTTGGAAACACAACTTTAACTCGACAACTTTTTGCTCGAGTCCTCACAAATAACGTTGATTGTTATGAACCACGTCCCTTGACAATTACACACTAGGTCCATCCACTTAGGTAGTGTTCAGTTTGGTCATATGAACCCTGATACTTTTGTCCTTGACAAAACGCCTCAGTGTTTTGAGAAAGAAAATGCTTATATGCGATCATTGGTCTTGATACCTAGACAATATGAAAACATGTCACTACATAGATTATTCTTCTTTCTTGTTTTTTCTAAAAAAAATAATAATCTATTTTTGGTTTTGTATTTAAGTGAGTGATGTGCGTTGAATATTGAAGTAAAATAAGAGGTTAATGTCGGGAATCGGTCACCAATAAGCGTACGGAAGTCGTATCTTATGTTAACAGATCATAAATTTAATTTTATGTAACAACCAATGAATTAAAAAAATGTTAAGAATAAGTTACACACATGAAGGGAGAAAATAAAAAGAAGACGAAGAGGGGCCACGATGTGCCTTTTTATATGCCATGTCATTCCATGTAGATTGCCACATATGCTGTCGACTCAGTGAAAATACTAGTCGTAAGCTCTATCTGTCAGCAAGACACGATGTTATAACATCGTCAAAGTCGTTCCATTTTTCAGATATTAATTAGAATCTAACCGATTCGAAGAAATGTTAAAATTAAAATTGGTCTTCCAACTTCAGGATAAAAATAATCCTTGTCCTCCGAAAGCACAATCATTTAGTACTGATTTACTTTTCTCTATATCATGTATCAATAATGGAGTTATGAGGTAACGAGAGAAAGCAACAGAGGAAGAGAAAGTGACTTTATGGGAAGTGAATATTAATGGTGTGAATTAGATTCCTTGTCAATAAAGTTGCATGGTAATTAAGCACTCAAAAGAAGATTCCTTTTAACTCCTTTAAACGTTCTCGAATTTCCCCAATTCTGACTATCTTTTTTTCATGTAATTCACTATCCACATTCCCTTTTTATTCAAAGTCACCAAATTTATTTAATTTTTCATGTGATCAATAAAATTTAGTCCTTTTATAATGATCACTCAACAATAATTTATCGTAAATTAGTAATTTTCACTAACTAATCACTTGTTTCAGTAACTGAATATTGTCAATGTGATATATTTTTTCAGTGACTATATCACAAAGTAAATCAAAATCCAGTTACTGTGTCGGAGCTAGAGTAGACTATAAACTAACAGGCGTGTTTGTTTATATATATAAATATATTAATGAAATGCGGGAGGGTTAGGAAACAGTGATGCACCAAGACACCTTAATAGCACCATATTCTTAAACTCTAAAATATTATTAATAGAAATAAAAAAGTTCAATACAAAATAAAAACGACAGAGAGGCTACAAAAGGTAGCACTCCCTGGAACAAAAGTTATTTGCAACCTTCATAAGTAATGCGTAGGCCAACGTGTCGGTCTTCTAGAGAGTCTTGGTTGATATTTAGCCTCCCATCAGGGTTATTTTTGGCTTTTATATATGTTTTTTTTATGAAAGAGCTAGAGTAATAAGAATCAGTGACCGCATCAGATCATTCCAACTAGTTTGACACCATCGTAGCGATATCTTCATTCTCTTATTCTCCAAATATTATTAAAAAGAAATGAAAAGGGTATCTCCAAAATACAACCTGAGGGCTACAACACTAGCCAAGCTAGTTGACAAAACGAAAAATGTTCTTTCCTACTAATATCATCGTAAAGCAAAGCATAACAAAAAGGAGCTAAATGAGTCCACCAATGAACTTGGGACGCATCCCTGCCAAAGTCTGCAAGCTTATCTGCCAGACGATTGCCTTCTCTGAATACATGCATTGTCACCAGCTGTATAGAACCGATCATTTCAAGGCATCGGGACCAGTCAATCTGAAGCTCCCAAGGCACAACTTGAGAGCGTGAGCGAATAAGAGTCACTACATAGGTGGAGTCGCTCTCTAGCCAAAGCCTATGTCAACCTTTTTCCCATGCTGCTAAAATTGCATAAATAACTGCCTTCAATTCCACCACATATGCCAAAACGGTGCCTATAGGAAAGGCAAAGCAGCCGAGAGAGAAGCCACGAGTATTACAAAACACCCCCCAACACCTGATTTCCCAGTGTCATACGAATAAGAACCATCCGTGTTGACCTTCAACCAACCAGTCGGGGGATGTTGCCATTGAACAGAAACCACTTGAGGAGCCTTGCGCGGAATACCTGCCATATGAAAGTTCTTAAGCACTTGCAATTTCGAGGGAGTGTTGAACATGTAACCCACCCAGAAATGGCTACAGTTTGCCAAGCAATGCCAGATATGTCTTAAGAAAATATGAATATTTGGAACCTTATCCTCAAAGATGGCAACATTCCGAGTTCGCCAGAGCAACCAAATAACAGAGACAAATGCAGTACGCCAAAGTGCAAATACTTGTGGACTGAAGGAGCTTTAATGGCCCGAAGTAGGAATGATTCCATAAAATCAGCAAGTCTATGCCAAAAATCGAAAGCATCACTCACGGCTTGCCAAAATGCCTGTGTGAATTTGCACACCCAAAATATATGGTGATCTGTCTCCGAAGCTGCCCCACAAAATCTGCACAAAGAAGCCATATGATAGCCTTTTCTCATCAAATCATCTTCAGTGGCAAGCTTTCGTGAGATGGTCTTCTAGTAGAGGAGAGAGTGGGATGGAGGAATAAACTTGGCCTAACACATCTTTAACCAGGACGTATCTGCTCCCTTGTTTCGCCAATGATGATAGAAGAGCTTCAAAGAAATTAAACCATCCACAGAATGCTTCCAAACACAAATATCTTAGTGATCCTCACCAAGGAACTTCATCTGCTCAATGTTAGATGCAATTCGGGGGAAATCCAGTCAGAATGCCATGGGATGCGCCATTCTCCATTAAGACTATAATCCGAAACAGTTTCCTCAAGATTACCAAGTCGCAAATGCAATCTATCCGCAAGAGGAGGATGCAACCATCTGTCGTACCAAAAAAATCAGCTTGCTCTCCTTTCCCAATAGCTAGGTGACGTCTTCCAATAGGTGAGAATCAATTAATTTGATTGAGGTCTAAATTGAGGAAGAAACATACCTCATGTCTGGCCGACCAGAAGGTTACACAAAATGGCTGCAAAAGTAGGAACTGAACAGACTCTGAGAAGTCATACTACACCAACAGAGATTACCTATAAGGGCCTTATTCATGATGCTAAGCTGTTTGATGCCTAAACCCCCTTCCCGAATGGGTAAACAACATTTATGCCAAGAAGGAGCAATTAACTTTCGCTTGTCAACAGAGCCTGTCCACAAAAAATTACGAAGCCTACGCTCCACATATTTAAGTATTGTCAGAGGCCATTTGTAAATTGAAAAGGAATGCAGAAGTGAACTTACAATAACTGATTGGATGAGGACTAATCTACCAGCTTGGGACAAAGAGCTTCCTTTCCAAGTAGCCAGCTTAGACAATGCTTTGTCTGCCAGAGGCTGTAACCAGAGTCTTCTAGTCGCACCAACAAAAAGGGGGACACCAAGATAGCTAAATGACAAAGAGCCCACTCGTATACCCGCACGAGCAGTTAACAACTCTTTTTGCTAAGGAGTTATATTCCTGCCAAAGTAGATGAATGACTTTGCCTAGCTCACTCATTGGCCCGATAGTGTTCCATATTCTGTAAAAATCCTCGTAATAACATTAATATTTTGTAGCGAAGCCTTACAAAATATTAAGATATCATCGACATAGAGAAAATTAGTAGGAAAAATGTCTTTGCGGTTTGCAATAGGAGAGATCTTCCCCGAATTGAGATGAGTTGTGAGGTTACAACTAAGGAAGTCACTAGCTAAACAAAAAAGCAGTGGAGATAAAGGGTCCCCTTGATGCACTTCTCTACTGCAAGAGAAATACCCTTTTGGCTCGCCGTTGAGCAAAATAGACAATCTAGCCGAACAGAAAATAACCAGAAGCTATTGTCGAAAAACCCTGGCAAATCCAAAAGCCTCCAAAACTGCTAGCAAGAAATCCCAGTCTAGTGTATCAAAAGCCTTAGTGATGTCAATTTTCAACGCCATATTGTCCCCAAAGCTCCTCTTGTTAAGCAAATTCACCCCTTCAGAACCCAAGGCAATACTCTCAGTAATAGATCGGCCCTGAATGAAACCAAACTGATTTGGACTAATGATCCGGGCGGCGATCCTGGCTAACCGATCCTCCAAGATACGTATGACAATCTTGAACAAAAAATTGTTGAGGACAATTGGGCGAAAAGCTGTAACTTCATTAGCCTCCATGTAATTTATTTTTACAATTTAATTTCAGGATTTATTTCTACAATTTACAAGCAAACACTGAATTCGTGTAAAATAAATGCCCAAAAAATCAGAATGTATATTGACTAATTAATTTTATAGGTATATCTTCGTTTCGCAACGCAAAAACTGTAAAACATGTTTTTTCTTTCTTTCAATGCTGTATAACGTATTCAAAGAAAACTAAAACTTATGCATGACACATTGACTTGATTCTGGCTTATTATTCGTTTTAAATTTCGTCCTTAGTTATTAGTATTTAGAAAATTGAATATTTCATCCCTAATTGCTTAAAAATGTTAGGCGACAACACGTTTCATCCACCTCTAACATTTAAGGACATAGTATAATACAATTGATGACGAATAATCCGTTTTCAAAAATTATTCCAGTTTAAGCAGTTTAATTTAAATGATATTATATTATATCTTTTGAGGACAAACCGTGTCTCATGATTGTTAGATCAATGTTTTTTTTTTTGAAATAATGTTAATATGGCCAGTTTTGGTTGGTCTCAGTCGGCTCCAAACCAAAATCCCTCCCTCTTTGTCTCTGTCAATACCCTTACTCTCACTTACAGCTCCAAGCCAAAATTCAAAATTTGAAACTCCATGTTCTTTAATTCCAAAATCGAAGTGTGTTTTGAGTTACGAATATGC
The DNA here is from genome assembly GCA_948243855.1 of Flueggea neowawraea. NCBI lineage: Eukaryota > Viridiplantae > Streptophyta > Magnoliopsida > Malpighiales > Phyllanthaceae > Flueggea > Flueggea neowawraea. The sequence continues at coordinate 7,054 of CAODLS011997526.1, forward strand.
CATGTTTTCAAAAATCCTTGTCGAAGCTCTGTCCTTCTCGATTTAGCTCCACCTTCAAATCCTTCCCTTGCGACATATTACCAGTCTCAACCTCTTAAATTATCTTTTTTTTTGTCCATGAGATTTAAAGTTCGAACCTAACCTACAAAGTCTTCTTAAATTATCTTCGCTTACAATTTTGATATCGGAGTCAGAAACTCCTTGAAAGAGTTTCTATGCCTTAAGCCCTATTATGATGGCATTGTGTGGATTCGGCATCAGTTATTGACGCAAACAATTAACATGATCAGATCATGTATGTACTGATTGTTATATGTTGTCTTAAGATGACAACTCAAGAGATGGATGAATTGGACTTTTATCAAGTTTGAAAACTTTTCAAAACGTTTGTGGAATATAAAACTTAAACCAATTCACACAAGATAAGCAATAGCATAATCAATAAGTAAGACAACAATGTATATAAAAGAGTTAAAGGAAGAGAGATTCAAATTGTCGATCTATAGTGGTTCGATCCTTCTTGATCTACATCCACTCCTCAAGCCTCGCTCAAGAATTCAAATCCACTAGCGTCCTCACTTGTCGGGCAGAGGAAAGCCTTTGTACAATTCCCCTTGTTTTACGGGATCACAAGGAACCTTTACACCACTAAGTTTTGCAGGCTCAACTAGCAAAATTTATGCCACTAGTTTTTGCAGCATCATCTACCAAACTTTACACCACTAGTTTTTATGAGCTCAACTAACAAACCTTACAACCATTAGTTTTTGTTGGATCAACTAGCAAACCTGAATGCCTTCTAGCTTTTACGGGCTCAGCCAGAGAACCTTATAATACACTAATTTTTACGAGTTCAACTAACAAACCTGAATCATTGCTAGTTTTATGGGCTAACTAGAAACCTAGACACCACTCATACAAGATTATAAGAATTTGAGTTGCAACTCAGTACAATGATGTACACAACACCTCTACTGTGTTTACAAGTGATTAGAACATGGGTGAGTGTGTATGAACAGATTGAACAACCTAAATTAATCAAGAATGAGAACAAGAGGAGTTTTAACAAGATCTTGCAACTGGTGTGTTGTTCTTCTGTTAGAATGGCCTATTTATAGGAAAAACTTGGCCATTTTACCGTTGGAAGGAGCATAGAGACGTTGTGCAATGTTTCCTAGCTGTTGTGAGTAATGATTCAACTTTCAGCTTTTCTGTTCGAGGCCACTGCACGTGTAACACTTTAGTGGCATGAGTAACGATGTTTTTCTTCCTTCTAGACATTCTTGTACAAAAACTTTGCATGCTCAATGAACATGCGATATTTGCGTGATTTTAGTGGAAACCATCACATGGTAATGATGAGTTGATTTAAAAATGATCCTTGACGTGTCAATCAACTCTGATATGTCCGTTGTGGTGTCAGACATCTATTGCGCATGTAATGAGCTGTTGCGTACGCAAATTATTTGGATGTTCCTTGAAAAAGCTTTGCATCAAATGAATCTAGTGCGTGTGTAATTATCTGTTGCGTGCACAAATGAATGGTTCTGCTAACAAATTTGCATCATCTGCCCCTTTGCTTCATTTTTCACTTCTCACATGAATGTTTGTCTTCTTCTTATGAAATTATTTCTTCCATGGATTCTAAACACCTTTCATAGATGTTTTGTTGTCATCGAACATCTATCTCAACAATGACAAATAATTTGATCAAGGATTTCACTTATTGACAATTTTTAGTTCAAAGATGCAATATGTATGATGTTGAATTCAAGATTCATGCAACACACTCCCCTTTTTGTGATCATCAAAAAGGTTATGTAAAGGAAAGTGAACAAAAGTCATTTAACACACATAGCCCCCCTCCCCCCTAAGTAAAATGCATTTTTCAAATGACTAATTTTGGAGGCAAAACTCCCCATTTTGTTTCAAAACATGCATTACAAGTTTCAAACAATATCTCCCCCTTTGCATTTTAAAACCTCAATGTATGCAACAATTCAAATATGCATGTATCTCATCAATTTTAAAAAAATCAATAATTTTTCAAAAAAGCATAAAGGTATAACATCAGATCAATGCATGAATATACATCCAATCAACAAATAAACAATTTGCATACATGAAAAAAGAAAATAAATTCTAGCAGAGAGGGTTACCACATTTGCATTCCTCTCATTGACTCTGAGTCTGTTGTGGTGTCATACATATGTTGTGCGTGTAATGAGCTATTGCGTGCGCAATTCTTTGGATGTTCCTTGAAAAAGCTTTGCATCAAATGAATCTGGTGCACATGTAATGATATGTTCCATGCGCAAATGATTGGTTATGTTAGCAAATTTGCATCATCCGCCCCTTTGCTTCACTTTTCCACTTCTCTCATGGATGTTTGTCTTCTTCTTATGTCATTCTTTCTTTCATGGATTCTAAAAACCTTTCATGAATGTTTTGTTGTCATTATCATCAAAACTAGACTCAACATTATTTATTTGTCAACTTGTTTATTTGTTCGGTACTTGTAAGGTGATGCGGGATATGGACCAAACCCGTCAGGACTACAATCTCATTCACATGGTCAATGGGGTACTATCAATATGGGCCAATAAGGAAGCCCAAGTGGCTGACTATCGACCTTTTCGGCCACACATTGACACTTACTATAGTCCCAAGAGGACGAGTTGTGATGACTCAATTAAGGACATTAGGACACAACCTCTTAACTAACCAACTACACTCGTAATTCGGATCAAGCCACTCGACCAAGTACATGGTGACAGCCTAGTCCTGCAAGACCACTGCCATGTGTCAACCCTTATGCTCCACTATAGCAACCTGCCAAATGGAACTTCACACACAGTGCTCTGCGACAACCTCGCGCCTCTGAACTGTAGGCGTACGAGTGTATCACCAATCACCACATAGAGCTGAATACATGGAATCTTCCTTATTCACTATCGTGGATGTTCTCTAGTCTTGGCTTGCCACACGTGACATGCATTGAAATGGCGACTTTATTCTTAGATGAAATTTTGGGTGAATTCAAAATTTTTTGAGGAAAGATCATGTTTACTCGAGGAAAAAATGGTGTAACTTGAGTGAAATAAGAATGTATTACTCGAGTAAGTAAGGAGTTACTCGAGTAAGAAAGGAATTGATCATTCCTTCCCAAAACTTGGATTACTCGAGTAAGAATAATGCTTACTTGAATGAAATAGGGGTTGGTTTACTCGAGTAGATGTGTGTTTTACTCTACTCTACTCTAGTAGACGAGGTTGAAATTTTGACTTGTGAAGTGTCTTACTCGACTAAGACAATGGCTTACTCCAGTAAGCCCTGTTTTTGTGCAAGCGGTGAGGCGGTTGCATGCTTTTATAAGCGTGTTTATCCAATTCTCTTCGTCATTTTTCACCTTAAAACTCTCTCTCAACCCTTAAGGACATTTCTCTCTCTATCCCTTTGCTTCTTTGATCACCTATTCACAGATTTAAGGTAAAGATTATAGCTCTATCTTAGTTCTTGCTTGTAGTTCATATTGAACCATTTAGAACTTGGTTTTGATAGGGGAATATGATTGTTTATGGTCGTGGATGGGTTTGATAATCCTGGAACTTAGTGAAGTAATCGAAAATAGGTTGTATAGTGTTGAACTAATCTGATTTGTAATTGAAATGGTTGAATTTAAGCAAGAACATGAGTAAATAA
>CAODLS011997689.1:0-33599 GCA_948243855.1 Flueggea neowawraea
CCTAAAGACTAAGGCAAGTGTACCTATCGTCCATAGCAAGTGGACCCTTGAGTACCGAGTGTCGTATCCCACAGAGACTACGATTATTAGCTACTCACTCTTTCTTTATTATCTAGCCGATAAATTAATTGATTTCGAATCTATAAATTAACCAAGAACAAACTCAAATTAAATGATAGAATGAACGATGGGAAGATGGTACCTAGACGCTGAATCCCCCTAAACCGAATTAAGTAATAAGGAATCGTTATTCAAACAATCATTCAGGCAACTGGAGTGTGGAAATTCCTAAAGTATATTAACATCTCTCTCGAGTTAGCTAATTCCTAACGACTAGGTTGATTAACCGGAATCTTTTCCTAATTAAAACCCCTATCGTTGCTTTAACACTCTGCTCTATGAATTTCACTATTAGGTTTGACCCTAATCCGGAGGATTTATGTCGACCTATCTCTAGGTTTGCATGCAACTCCTTTCAATTATGAACGCTCTATCATACAAAGAATCTCTCGATTGCACATGCACGAAACAATATTGGAATCGAAAGGCTAGCAACAATCAATTCAACAATATGCAATATAAATCATAATTGAGTCGCAATCCATAAATTAATTGAATAAATAACATAATCCAACATCACATAATATGCCTAGGGTTCATCACATCTAGGTACGCAATATAATTAGTTCATAACTATTGAGAGATATACAACAAAAACAAAGAGAAATCTAGAGAGAGAAGGAAAACCTATGATTGAATCCTCCAATTCATCACAAAATCGCTTCGTTCTTGATGCCCAATGATGTTCTCCTTTGTTCTCACGTTCTCTGGCCTCTAAAGATATGAATTTGTGTCTCCAAGTCGGCTCTCCCTCGAATGAACACCGAAACCCACTTAAATAGGCAATTTAGGGCATTTGAAATAAGACACGGGCACGGTCGTGCCCAAGCATCTCCCGTCCGTGTGCATCATTTAACCAATAAATCTGCACTTGTACAAAGGACACAGACACGGTTTATGTCCGTGTCCAAGGCAATATCTCCGTGTAATTCCATTTATGTCTATGTCTTGCCTCCTTCATCTACACGGACACGACTTTGTGTCCGTGTAATGGGCTTCCATGATCGTGTGATGCAATCCTTGTCCATGTCCATTGGTTTTCAAGTTCCAGTGGGTTATACGCCCATTCCCACGGTCGTGGACCACCAATTCCTGTCCGTGGATGCTCAGTTGTGCACAGATTTGCTTCCTCAAGCTTCCTACGGGCGCATTTCATCATTCCAAGGCCGTGTCTCACTCCCAATGCCTCAAATGTCATCGTTCAAGCCCCTTTTTGACTTGTTTCCTTCGTCTCATCAAGATATCATCAATTAACTTGAAAAACACAATACAAATCGTAGAAGTACCAAAACTAATGACAAACACTCAATTTGTATTCAAAACAATATGAATTGATGTACATAATCAATTGCATTTATTCTACTTTTAGTACGCATCTTTCCACCGATGCACCGTTTAGTATCTCTATAAATTTTCTAATAAATAAAGTCAAATGATGCATTGTAAGACTCAGTTACGTGTCATCTAAATGCTTTTGTAATGTCTGATCATGCTACTGTAATACAAATTTAAATATGTATTCATGTGAATATGTTATATGTCATGTATGCTTGTGAATATGCATTATGAGTCGAGGTCGTGGCATCAAGCGTCCCTTTACATATCTCTTGTGAAACCTCATCATTAATTATCATCTTAAGACATCAATCATCTTCACCAAAGTGAAAGATCTCAATTCATGAAGTTCACTATTGAAAGAATAGGTCATTTTATTGATTCGATACTCACTCTTGCTTATTGTATCATACGCAAGCTTACTCATTTTTCGTATGGCTTCTCTTCTAACCAGTCATGAGTTTTCTCACTTGTGTCTTTCATTCAATTCATAACACACTCAAATTCATGTATGTTTGTTGCTCTTGTACAACTCCAGAAAATTTCATGAATTTCAAGTCCTAGTGTTTCCCTTTTCAAATTTGCATATAAATGTTTAGTGCAGAACCTTAAATGTGCTCCTAGGAACACAACAGAAATATCCCTTTGAAGCCTTTACATGTAAAAAACAAACAAAACATATCAGAATGTCTAAAAGACAATTTATACTCACAAAAAACACATGCATAAGCTTTTCAAAGAACCAATCTAAGTTGTTATAGCATACCTTCTGTTCATCACTCATGGTGTAGGGAATGTTGAACCAGTTTTGGTTAGTATGAGATTTTTTTCTAAGTTTTGATGATTTAACAAATCACTTAACATAGTTAAGATATGCAGGTTATATACCCTCTAAGCATGTTGATATATGATCTAAGCACTTTCTGTCATGATCTATGCATGTTGATCAAGTCAGAGATATACTGGGTTTACCAGACCTGACACAATGCACGTAGAACCAAATGCAACACACGTAGACTAGATGCAATACGCGTAGAGAAGCAACGTAGCAAGACAAGGAAAACTTATTGTGCTCGTAGAAGGCAGTGCAAAGCATGTAGACGTGTTGTATCAGAAGGTAGAAGGCTCCAGGATTTCACTATGCACATAAGATAGGCTCAATGCATGTAGATATATTACAGTGCTATCTGGTTTGGAAGTGCAATCAAACTACAAACGTAGAGGAGAGATCAATGCACGTAGATGGGACTACAATGTAAACTGAAGAAAACTCACAAGACAAGTTAAGACACGTTGATTCTTCTGTAATGCACTTAGAAGAGTAAAGATGTCATATTTGAAGAAATCCATCTATGCACGTAAATTGGATGCTAATCGTGTAGATGAGATTGAGTTCAAAAACTGAAAAATTCGTTACGCTCTTCGGGAATTTAAATTTGAATATTCCTTGGCACGGACACGTGAGAAATTAAAGGTGTGATCTTAGAAACACGTCAACGCACGTTGAAGATCTGTCTAAAGCACACATAAGCTTTTCTCTATGCTCGTAGAAGATGATCTAAGTGCATAGATTAATGTTTTCCAGGCATTAGCTATTGGAACTATGCAACACATGTAGAAAGAAGAACACTACGCGTAGGAATCTGATGGACTTATTGACTATACACGTAGTACTTATGGTACGCACGAGCTAAAGTCATTGCAATCATAATTTTGCTCCTCTCAGAGTGGCTCTTTGGGATTTACAACGGCTATTATTTAGAGTGTGCCTATAAATAAAGGCCTCCAGAATGAGTGAAGGTAAGAAAATTATTGAGAGAGTATCCAAACGTTTCCAATTTGATTCTTGACTTTCTCTCTCTTATTGTTCTTGATATTTACATACCAACTAAGCTTTGATTTGCTATTTGTCTACTGGGTTGGTGTGTGATATTGCTTTAAATCTGGGAATCTAGTTGTAATCAAGCTTTGGTGCTAAGCTTGAAGGGTAGTATATGTTTTTCTTGTTTGGTTCCTTGAAAAACAAGAGAGGTATAGGTTTTCTTGTTTAGGCTTGCCAAAAACAAGGTGTAAATGTTGCTTACGAACCTGAGAAAATAAGTGGTGTAACGATTTTCCTCCATCCGCAAGTGAGGAGTTTGATAGTGGATTCAAAACTGTCTAGTGAGCTAAAGAAGTGGATGTAGGTCAATGATGATCAAACCACTATAAATTCAGGCTTTGTTTTTCTATCCTTTATTCTCTTTAATTCTTTTATTGTGGTTGTGTTTTGGATTGTGATACTATTTTTCTTTGCAATGTATTGAAAAGGTTTTTAAAAAGGTTTTAAAATTCTATCTTAAATCCAATTCTGACACCATCACCCCTCCCCCTTCCTCTTCCTCCTTCTTGGATTGCCATATTGGGCTTACAAGAGAACACCACTGTTGTTACCGCAAATGCAACCCTTGAGGTAGTACAAAAACCACGTACATGACTTAGTGGTTTAACCTTCAACAAAACAAAATGCAAACAAATATGTGCCTTGGTCTCCATCCATTAAAACAACAGCCAAAACCATGCCTTAAATGGACCCTTTAAAAGTGTTCCATCAACACCCAAAAAAGGCCTACAACTATTCAATAAACCATGAATGGTAGCTACAAATGCCTAAAACACCCTTTTAAACAATAGTTGTGCATCCAAAATTAGTTTGTCTTAACATTTGAACTTAATAATAGTGCATAGATCAACTCTTCTTAACACTTTAAAATATTTTTGCAACTTGGCAAAAGACTCAATGTGAGTTCCTTCATTTTCTCTTATAGCACTCCTTTTATCTTTGTAAAGTGTGTATTGCATACATCACATCCCATACTTGCTCCTCAAATGTGTCTCCACTATTTTGTATGACAGATCTGGTTCAACACATAATTCCTCCTTCATTGAATTGCAATCCATTTCGGAGTTATTTGATTGTTAGTTGGCTCTCAAGGACACAAGTGAGCCTACCAAATATTCTAAACCATGAATGTTCTTTATCCAACAGAGAAATAGCATGAATCCTCTAATAGCATTGCAGATTAGCACACTGAACAATAAACCTTCTCTTATCATTTTTCACCCTGACAATATCATAATCATTCAAAGCAACATAGTCAATTAAAACCTCTCTTACATGTTTCACATCCCCAAATAGTTGTCCCTCAAACTCAAAATGCTCAGCAACAGGACCTTTAAACAACTTTCTATTAATCCCTCTCAATGGATGAACCTTGTTCCTTTGTCCTTCATCATCATGTTCATCATCAATCTCTTATTCATTTTCATTATAAAGGAAAACTGATAGTAGATCAAAATCATCACTGTCTTTAGATGATCCATCATCCTCATCTGATTTGTCTTCCTCAGTATTGTAATGTTCATCATCTATGTTCTCACCTTCAACAACATATTTTTCATTATTAGAAACACCACACTCTTCATCATAGACAATAAACTACTCAACCTTGTCTTTCTTACAAAAATGATATCTACTATGATTTTTAAGATTTGTTGTCCTTTTCTTAAAGCTAGTCATTTTCTTTGATAGCATTTTTTGTGTCTCTACTTAAGTTTCAGTATGTGTTTCAGGTTGAGTTTCAGTATATGTCCCATGTTGAGGGTCACTTTGGGTCTTTGTGTTTTGCTCAAGGTGTGGGTCTATGTTAGGGTCATTGACAATAGGCTCAAAATGCACATTCACTTCCTCTACAACATCAAACGAATCAAAAACATGCTGCAGAGAATCCAAAGCACCTCCAATATTTTATGTTACTATTGAAATCTCAACATCATGTTTAGAACTATGAAACATGCTTAAAATATCAACATAATTCTTAATAAATGACTCCCTCCCATTTTGGAAAGATAATATGGTACCATTATCAATCCAAAATGACTTAATTGCATTGTTGAAAAAATCCAAGTAACTAGCAATCTTCATCCACATTAATCAAAGCATTCCAATTGTTCTATCAGAGAAATACACATGCATTAAAAGATTCTAAGTCAAAATTAAAGAATATTGTGAATACCTACATCGATGAGGCCATTGAAATTGTACCAATTGTTTCTCTCTTTTTTGTTTTGTCATTCAAGAGAGAGATGGAATGAAAGAAGAGGAAATGTCTCTAAGAAGCTTCAAGAGAGACGAGAATGGGAGAGAGATTACCCGGTGATATGGCAATGGTAAGTATGACATTTCTCAAGCGTCATTAAGTTAAACTGATGAAAGTGGGTATCTAAGGGTGAAAAGGAAAAGTCCCAAAACATAGGGACCCAACTGGTCAATGTGCAGAAACTAAAGGGCCACCAAATAACCTTATTTTTTCAATGAGCAATCATAGAAATCATTGATCGGTTATATCCTTCTCCAAATCTGATACAATGAAATGTGGGGGATCGTATCCCATATAACAAAGTTAAACATAGAACCAGATGTTTGTGCAAGAACATGAGTAACATGATTCGTTGATCTCAATACGTGATATAAAGAGTACCTTCAATTTACTTCAAAATCTATCTACAATCTTCAACCATGACTCCAACCTAAGTTAATAGCAACTGACTCGAGTTAATAGTTTATAGCTAACAAAAAAATAGATTAAAAAAATTAGAAAGCATAAGACAAATAATTTGTTTAAAACAAACAAAAAAGAAGAACCATTTTTAAATGCCAAATGATCGCATACAAAAAAGACAAATAATTTGTTTAAAACAAATCAAAAGACAGACAAAACAGTGGAATCCTCTTCTTTTTTTTTAACACCCATTATGTTATAAAGAAAAGGAAAAATAATTTCCGAGTCCCTTAGGTATACTCTAATTAGTAGGTCGGTCCTTGAATTTTTAGGATGTTGCATGCATATCCTTGAGGTGAAAAACCGGATTATACTTAAGTCATTCTATTAGTGGTTTGTTAATAAGTTGCTCACATGTTCTATTTTTTTGTTTAAATGAAAATGTAAAGACAAAAAATGCCCCTGATCTATTTTTAATAATTCTCAGATGCTTGATGTATCCTAACTTTACATTCATAATCAAGCAAGAATGTATGTGTTTCCATCCTATAAATTATGCTTTTATGGTGAAATTTATATAATGTTTGTGATGCTTGTTGGATGATATAAATTGAAGAAAATGAGTTGAAAAAGGTGGAGAAATAATTCAAAATGGAAAGGCCCAAGTAAACTCAAGAAAATGAAGTTTTTTGAAGCAGAAATATTGCACGACCAAGCAACTCATGACAAGAAAATTTTGGGTGCAATTTCGAAGCAGAGATGTTGCACGGCCGTGCAACTCTGAAAATCCCCAAAAATCAGCTCCGCGTGAAAAGCTGTCAAGTAGGGACCAAGGCACATGCAAAGGGCATTTTTGGGAGATTTGCTAAGGTTTGTGGGGGACCAAGAGGGGTATAAGTACACCTAATTCACCCCATTTTTGGAAACCTGGGACACTCAAACATTAAAGGAGGAGAATCATTCTTCATCAATAGCATTGAAGAGGAAAGAAGAAGAGGATTTGAAGAAGCCTTTTCACATCAATTGAGAGAAGCTTATTTCTTCCTTTCTATTTCTTTTTTTTTTTGTTTAGAAATTATGTTTAGGCTTTACTTTTCCTATTTTAAGTTTTATTTTATAAATATGTTAGATTAAACCCTTGTTAGGATATTGGAGATGTAAACCTTGAATTTATGTTACTTTAATAGATGATTAATGTTATGGGTTTTGTGTTTTTAATGTTGTATCTATTATTTTGATGCTTTTATTGCTAAATCTATTGATGATGATTGATTTTATGACTTTTTGATTATTGAATAATGTTGTGCTTGGCTACCACAATGTTGTTTTTGACAAGCCTAAGTGATGAATTGAAAAATGAAGCTTGGTAGGTTTACAAGTATAAAACTTGTATGGTTTAGGATAGAGATATATTTATGCCTACAAAGTGTTCGATGAAAGTCCTCTATGATCCTAATGGACTAATTTGGCTAAGTGAGGCTTACAGGACCATCCTAGGAAGTGTAGACACAACTTAAGTGACCTTGAGAGAGGCCTTGGGTGATTTATGTGGAGAGAATATCCACACCCATTTGTTAAAACCCAATTTTTATTCATTTGGCAACTAAATATTTGGTTTCATCTTGAAAGACCTAACGTTTTCCTATTATTGATAACTTGTGTTTATTTTATTACTTGCTTTTATTTTCAAAACCCCAAAAACAAACCAATAGATATTTACTTTTGCTTTTATTTTCTTTATTGACCACAATTAGACATGTTCCCTATGGAGACGATACCCCAGGAATACTCCTTAGGTTTTATTACTACAATCGATTCTAGTGTGCTCGCTAAAAGCCAATCAATGCTATTACAAAAGATTATATATTTGACACACCTATCTTCCCAAAAATTTGGATTTCTCTTTCAATTAGCTCAATGTCAGACATGTGATTGTGACCCTACAATAACACAGATTCATCAAAGAATCAAGGAAAAAGTTAAGCATAACACATATCCTCACAACAAACATGAGGTACGTCGGGCCCACAGTAACATTGCTCCTTTTGAATCCTTGTACCTTTGGTCCCTTAGCTTGGTCCATTGATTTGCCTCAAGAATGAGGTAAAAGAACTTTTTGAAACTTTCAAAGTGAAAGAGCTTTATTGCTTTTTAACGAGAGTTTGAATTATTCTATCTCGTGAAATAAAATTCTTTATCTCTGCATTGAGACAATCATCAAAGAAAAACAAAACTCGTAAATCAAAATTGGTAATAAACCGAAAACCCATAAATGAAATCTAAAAAAGTAAAGAACTTTACAATATTCAATATTGATAATAGCTTGATCGAAGTAAGTCTCGGCATGAGAACATCTTTGTGATTCTACCAAATCAAACCAACGTTCATTGATAGAACATCGCCATCATTAGGATTCAATAAAATTGATCTCCCACAGTACTCTTAAGCCTTTGCAAAATCTCCATGAACCTGTTCCAATTCTAGCAACATTCATATAAGCACTCAAGTTTAAATCTTACTGCTTCAAACAAACAAAACAAAGAAAAACCCAGAGCTGCCATCATCGTCTCCATTGTCCCATCTACCGCCACTTCCACCACCACCGCCAACCCTATCGCTGACTAGAACCTCAACAAACTCATTATCTCCAATCACTTGAAACTCTTGACAGAATCGTCAATAGAGGAGACATAGGAGAAGGGGCTAAAGAACAACACCGTACTTTTGGAGACAAAGAGAGGATGAGATTTATGGAAAGTGAAGAATCAAAGAGAGAGAGAGAGGGGGGAGAGAGAGAGAGAGAGACAAAGACAAAGAGAGAGGGGGGCGGGTTTTAGAGTTGTGATTAGATCTATAACAGATCTTTACAACATGGCCAAGAAAATCTCACCGTTAAAAGACATGATGGCGAGCATGGAGAGGGGTGGAGAGGGATGAAGGGGTGTTAAGGGAGACGACAAAGAAGAGGAAGCAAGTGAGGAGGGAGAGAAGAGTATTACTGGGTTTTCTTGATCGATCCTCCAAATCCTTGTGGAAGGCGGAGAAGAGGAAGCAAGCAAGGAGGGCGAGCACTGATTTTTGGGTTTTCTGATGAGCGATAGAGAGAAAAAGCATATGAGAGAATGAGAGAGGAATAGTGTTTGGTTTCGATCGAGAAAGAGAGCCAATGAGGATTGGATCTGGGTTTTCATTTTTAAGGAATGGTAATTAGGTCATTTTGTTTTTTCGTTAATTTTGTCAGTCAAAAACAACTTTGAGGGATGTGCATGCTACATCAAAAAAATATGAAGACCTGCCTAGTAATTAGGATATACCTGAGAGACTTGAAAATTATTTTTCCTAAAGAAAAAGCAACAAACACTATTTATACATATAATATAACAAATAATAAAAAAGATCAAATTATAAAAACTAATCTCGTAAGACAAAGGATTAGAAACAAAAATAAAAATCCCAACATGTCCAATTAATTCATTAAAAAAATAGATCATAAATATTTTAACCGTCCCAAAATATGAACTGACTTAAGAAAGTTTTTCTTTTTGCAAAAGTCTGAAGTTATAACCAACTCTTGATATGATATAACTAAATAATAAAGTAAAAAATGATCAAATAATAACTACAAATAAACATAGAATAATTGCATACACTTAAAAATTTGAATATTTTCTGATGAAAAAGACTACGATGTTGTCAGACCAAGTCACTGGAAAACAAAAAAGAAATGTTATGAGTTGGTTATGCTTTGCCTAGTGGGTATGATGGAGAACTCCATGTAGAGATAACGAATTGCATCTAGTTGTAAAGTTTGAATCTTTGCAAGAAGAAATGATTTTTGAGAAGAAACATAACAATGTTGTCATATTGAATCAAGGGAATCACAGTATAATGAACAAAGAAGCGGAAGAAAGTCATCCGTTAGTGTAACCAGTTGTATACAACAACACAACCAACCATATTTATAAAAATCAAATTTAATTAACCATAACCGTGTTTTTTAGAAAAAAAAAAACCGAGTTTAAGTGCACGGTTGACACTACTGTAGTCTGTGTAGGTCACTTGATCAAATCGTATAGGCGACAAATATATGCTTTGGATTTCCCTTTTTTCAAGGGATCTTCTTTGAGAAACTCAAAAGTGCTATGACTTTGTCTTGCTTTCCAAAATACCCTCATAACATCACAGTATGGATAAATGTATCAATAAGATAATAAAAACCTATTCGGATTTGAACCAAACAAACTTGTATGAGAGACAAAATTGGTCCTGCCTAGTGTTAAATTTCTTTATATTTAGATATGGACTCAAGATAAACATGTCACATTCATTGAGAGAGACTTTTTTTCTAAAATCTCTTGGAAATTAAAGAAAACACCTCTTTTTATTTGCTTTTGGTTAGATTGGTGTACAATCTTTAATTAGCTGGACAACTTGCATTGACAGAAACATCTTCAACTTCTTATTCTTTGATTCTTAATATTATTTCTTCACCCATTTTGTTTTCTTTTTCCCCTTTATAGATAGAAACAAGGACGAGAGCTCATTGAAGAAGTCTTCTGTATGGTGTCACTGTGTATTTATACACACAACCCTCATAATCTCCTTTATATAACTTGATTCTATTCAGCTTTTGAATTGGATACTACTCTTCTTTTTGCCTATGAATATGGCAAAGTTTTGTGTTTTTTTTCTGTTTCTGGTTTCCCTGTTACAGAGAGGAACAGCCATTGATTTTAAAGTACAAGATGAATCAGAAGAATGGGGATATGTACAAGTTAGACCCAGTAAGTAGCCAAATTTTGACTCATTATATTACATAATTTTCATATATTATTAACAAGAAACAGATTTTCTATTGCTAATGTTCTTGAATTTGTTAAATGTTCAGAAGCACACATGTTCTGGTGGCTTTACAAAAGTCCTTACAGAGTCGACAATTCCTCCACACCATGGCCTGTCATTCTTTGGCTGCAGGGTGGACCAGTAAGTCCCAATACTTTGCTAAGAATGTTTATTTTGAAAAATTGATGGCATTTGTTCATTGATATTTTATTGTTTATGGGTTTTTTTTAATGCTGTTAAACTTGCAAAATTTAGTTCTGAAGACAACTCCAGTACCATTGAGTTAAAGCTTGAGGAAATCCCAAAACCCAAATATGATTTGGATCTTTTTATTCATGATCAAACAGGGAGCTTCAGGTGTTGGTTTGGGGAATTTTGAAGAGGTTGGGCCATTGGACAATAACCTGAAGCCAAGAAACTCAACTTGGCTAAAAATGGCTGACCTTTTGTTCGTGGTAATTCCACTTCTCTGAGCTATCAATCATTGTTGAAATGTATAAATTTTGTTCAATTTCATGAAGATAATTCTCTATTTTACTGTTTTTTTTTTTGCTTGGTTAAGGATAACCCAGTTGGCACAGGATACAGTTTTGTTGAGGACACAAACAAAACTTTGTTTGTGAAAACAGATGAAGAGGCAGCAACTGATTTGACAACATTGTTGATAAGTTTATTTAAAAATGAAGCTCTTCAAAGTAGTCCATTGTATATAGTTGCAGAATCCTATGGAGGCAAATTTGCTGTCACATTGGCATTATCTGCTCTCAAAGCTATTGAAGCCGGCACTTTGAAAATGAAACTAGGAGGTAATTAGTTAATCGATTCACGGTTGATTACCAGCTTCAATCCTGAATATTTCTTATTTTTTACATTGGCTCTCTCGGAGAATCGAACTTGTTACTCCATCGTACTGGAGACGAATTTAATACAACAAACTATAAGTTTATTCCTACCTCCAATCATGAAGATCAATGATCTGTCACACAACATGTCCAACAGTGCAATAATAATTAAATGCTGGTTGTCATATGCAGGAGTAGCATTGGGTGATAGTTGGATCTCCCCTGAAGATTTTGTAGTAAGTATGAGGCAGTTTTATTTTCTTTTTTAGATTGGCAATTATGTTTTTAACTATGCAAATAGCAGTTGAAATTATAAAGTGATATTGGTATTACTAGTATCGTCGATTCAGGTTAATCTATGTAATTAAATTTTAACAAATATTCATAGCTCTTGTAATATTCCAGTTTTCTTGGGCTCCTCTGCTTAGAGATGTTTCCCGGCTTGACAACAATGGTGTTGCCGAAGCAAACAGGTACAGCTGTTACTTTTTCTTCACATACTAGAAATAGATAACAAAATTAAGGTGATTTTTTTAATAATCTAGTAACCTGGTTTCACAAATTAGTGTAGCAGAAAAGATTAAGCAGCAAATCCGCGACGGTCAGTACGTTGCTGCGACAAATTCTTGGGCTGAACTTGAAGGAGTAATTAGCTCTAGCAGCAATTCTGTGGTACATTGTGCCTCCAAGTTTTTTTTCTGTAATTTTTTTGTTTTTAGTTTATACTCCTTATAAGTAATTATGATAATCAGAAAAACTTCATTAATTGTGCAGGATTTCTACAATTTTCTTTTAGATTCAGGAATGGATCCAGTAGCATTAACTACGGCCGAGCTGCCGCAAAAAGTCGCAACGAAGAGCTACTTGAGATATCTTAATAAGTTGAGGTCGACTCCTGATAATGTTGGTGATATTGACGGCTTGATGAATGGCATTATCAAAAAGAAGCTCAAGATTATCCCTTCTAATGTCACGTAAGCTTTCTTAACCCTCAAGATTATTGTTAATTAATTAATTACCTAACAATAGTTTATCAAAAAATCTTATAAGAATGATAATTTGTGGTTGTACAGATGGGGAGGCCAGTCAGGATATGTTTTTGATGAGCTGGCAGGAGATTTTATGAGGCCAAGGATTAATGAGGTAAATCCTATATAATATGTAAATTTAGAAAATTGTATGACAATAATATAGTTGGTTAAATATTTTAAACTTTGTCGATTTCCAAAAATTTTCCAACCACCCAAATACAACCATAACCCACCCAAATCCAACCACAAAGGATTGAATTGGTTTAGATGGTTGAATTAGGTTAAGTGGTCGATTGCAGATTTCAAATGCAATAAAACCACTAATAGTGGTTTGGTTGGTGATTTGTGTCACAAATCTATCCAAACCGAACCGCTTGCAACCCTATTTTAAACATTAATTTTATTTTCGTGACTGCAATATTGAAATGAAAATGGAATCTCACATGCAAGGCTGAATGAAAAATAAGACCTGCCAGGTTGTTTGCTGCAAGTATTAATATGACACAACAATTACAACACTTGTTTATTCCTGTTATGTATGTCAGGTTGATGAGCTCCTAGCCAAAGGGATCAATGTTACAGTCTACAATGGGCAAGTACGATCTCTCTAGTTCCTATCACTATCTTCAAATTGCCCTTTCCTTTCCTTTTCTTTTCTTTATTTGTATATGAATAACAAGATAGGGCTTTTATAACTGGAAATAATTCAATACTTCATCTGGACCACCATGTGCATATGCATTTCTTTAATTAGAAATGGCTGCTTGTAATACAAGTCTTTAATTTGCAAAACACGTAGTAAATTGCTTCTTTTATCGCAGCTTGACGTCATTTGTGCAACGAAAGGAACTGAGGCATGGGTTGAAAAACTCAAGTATGAGTTTATACATTTCTTTTTTCTCAACTTTTTTACTTTTAGACCTGTAACTTTGATTGATTGCTTAGGTTAAATTTTTTTTTGAACGGTAATTTATTGAAGTGCCATAAAATTAATTAAGATTATTTGTAATTTAACAATTTATCAAATATTTAGTAATTAAGATTTATATAATAGTAATTACTTTTATATATTTACCAATACTTTTTGTACTATTTAGCTTGTCAATTCAATTATTCATCATCTTAGTTTTGTCATTAACATACTATTTAAAAAGACATACGACTTTACGTATAATTTATAAAATTTATCTCAAACAAATACTTCTAATATGTTAGCTTTTTGTCGTTCATGCGAGAATTAAAATTGGCCAAATTAACTGAAATTATCTGTTATAATTAATTTTTCAGGTGGGAAGGGCTCAAAAAGTTTTTGAGCATGGATAGAACCCCTTTGCATTGCGGTACAGACGCACTTACAAGAGGATTCACGAAGTCATACAACAACTTTCACTTTTACTGGATTCTTGGAGCAGGCCACTTTGTAAGTCTTTTTTTTTTCTTATGAGATATCTTGATTGAACTTTAACTGTGAGAAGTATCTTTAAGTCGGTAAGATGTTCAGATTAATCTTTACTCACATTAATCTTTGCTCGTACCGAAAGCGAAGATTGAATCTCAGATCTCTCTTAAAAAATGAGATTGCTGGAATAAGTCTTTTAATTTATTAATTAGTTCATAAGTCCTCATTTACAAATTATTAATTAGTTCATGGGCTTGTTTCGTTTTTAACGTCATCATCATTGTTAGGTTGTGATATAATAACCTTATCATCACATCACTTTTGTCCAATCATAAAACAATCAAACCAACATCATGACGCCGTCTCATGTTTTGTTTGTCTCTCTGTCTGTCTCAACGGTAAATGCATAGCTTTCTATCAGTATCATGCTTACATCATCATCTTGCTTTCCTATAACTCAGCATATTCATTGCGGTGGTGGTGGGGGAGGATGGGATTAAATATGCATCTGTTCACAACTCATTCCCTCCCGTACAAATCTAACTCTCGATTTTATAATTTTATAATATTAAAGTTATTTTTAATATTAATAAATTATAACTTTATTCGTTAAAATAAAATAAACTCTTTCTGTTTCAATTTGAGTAACAGAAAAAGTGAATTTCGATGTCTTAAAAAAATCGAGACTATTCATATTTTGTATGCAATTATTTTTAAAATACCCTTATTTATCTATTTGATTTAAGGAAAGTCAATCAATGTTCCAATAGGAATAATTCTCTAACATTAATTAATAAGAGTAAAATAAAAAAATGACCAATAATTAATGCGTTTCTTAAACTATGTTTTCAAAAAAAAATCATTCATTTTGGGACGAAAGGAGTATTTATTTGTTAAAATAACTATATATTTATAATGATAAATTTATTAAAAGAATATATCAATGATAAGAAATTTATCAAATGTCAAAAGAAAAAGATTTGTAGTGGTAACTACACTAGTTGGAGTGCAATAATTTCTTTTTTTTTTCGAAAGATTGGACATCAACAGTTGAAAGACAAGACATGCGTATTCTTAAAGACACAAACATTGTCATAATACATGCAATTACTCTGCAATCATAGTAAATTCTTCTGCAAAGATACATTTATTAATATTTTCTACAACCAAATGATTGTTAGAATTACTGTAACCTGTCTTTATTAAGATACGATATTTTTATATTAAGATTTATAATTTTGTGATTAATAATTAATTATTTACTTTTAATACATATTAAAAATTCATATAACCTAAACAAGGAAATAATGTATCTTAATAAAGAAGATTATAAAAAATCTTGCAAACCATCTGGTTGTTGAAAATTATTATTTTGTAATATCTCAAGACTTTTGAAAACATTTTTGAAGGTATTTTAGTAAAAAAAAAATTAAATTGAAAAGGTCATTTATAGTTTTGGTAGATTAAGAGTGGCAGATAGCAAATAAAATAAATTGAATAGATTGTATAGTAAAAAAATAGAGAGTGACATATCTTTTAAAAACTATGATATATTGAATCAATGTACCAAAAACAAACACCATAATTCTTTTTCCATATTACTTATAAAAAACAAAACACCACAAGTCGTTTTACGTCAATGTGAAAATTCTCTGTCTACTCTGTTTTAATCTTACTTAACCATTGGCAAAATATTATAGTCAATTTTCAAGATTAAAAATACCGATAAGTCTTAGAAAGTAAATTTACAAACCCTACTTGCCACATCCTGCCATGACAAAGGCAATATGCTATGAATAATGTTTGTACTAACATAAACAAGTGTGTCACTTAGAAGTCAATAATCAGATAACACACAGTTACGTTAATGGTGAAAGAAACAGTCCAACACTTCCTGTCAGTCTGACATTGAAAATCCAATTCATATTTTCACTCAAGTAAATCTGATAATTTTTTTTTCCTTTTTTATTGTTCTTTTGCAGGTACCAGTAGATCAGCCTTGCATTGCATTAAACATGGTGGGTGCAATTACACAATCCCCAGCAGCTTCTGCATGACTAAGATTTGGTTGTGCCACTTATTGCAAATAATAAACAAAGAGCAAATGTGAGAAAAAGGTCCATTGAGACAAAATCAGCAAGAAAATCTTATACACAGGGAGAAATAAATAGCAAGAAGAAATTGAGGTAGCTTGGCTGCAGATTTATAGTTATTGTGACAGTAAACATGATGATCTTAATCTCGTTTGTTCATCGTTAATTTTTTTTGGGCCGAACCCATAAATAGCCCCCTGAACTTGTAACTTTTTTTTTATTAAGACCCTTAACTTTACAATCTTCTTAATAAGCTATTAAACTTGTCAATTTTACCCTATTAAGGACAAATCCGTTAAATTGACCACGTCAGCTAACGGTGTTAGGAAAAGTTGATGCCGAACCCATATAAGTAAGCCCTCCAACTTGTAATTTATTTTCCCTCAATCCCTTCTCGTACACACATATATTTAATTATTTTGCTTATTCTTTCAACAAAAAAATATATTTGATAACATATAAATATTAAACATAAATATTTTGATATATTTAATAGCATATAAATATTAATTATTATTTCACTTATTCTTTCAAAAAAATATGTTTTGATATATTTAATAATATATAAATATTAAACATAAATATTTATGTAATATAATAATTAAAATAAAATAAATATAAATATTAAGCATAAATATTTTTTATTTTTTTCATACTTTATTATATTTTACTATACTTTTTAAAAAATAATAGTAATAAAATTTAATTATATTTAGTAAATATATTGATTGATTAAATATACAAATATATTGTAGTAGCAAAGTCCAAAAATGGCACTACAAATGGTACTAGGTTAGACTCATGGCGTGGACACTGTAGCAACGGAAAAAAATGGCACTGCAAATGGCACTGAGTTGGACTCCACACCCAACATCATTTTCAACTTTTTGCATCAATTTGGCGTGCATTGGAGGCGCCCTAAAAACGTTATCTTACATGTCTCATTTAACGGATTTGACCCTAACAAGATGAAATTTACAACCTAGTGTCATTTTTGGGCGTTGCTACAATATATTTGTATATTTAATTAATCAATATATTTACTAATTATAATTAACTTTTATTACTATTTTTTTTGTAAAATTATAGCAAAATAAAATAAAATACAAAGCACAAGATCTACAAATTTAAAATATAAACACATTCATATCAATGTAATTTAATATAAATAAAAATATTCTACCATAGTAAAATTCAATTTACAATTAAAATATATCAAAATATTTTTTTGAAAGAATAATTGAAATAATAAATAATATTTATATGTTATTAAATATATCAAAATATTTATGTTTAATATTTATATGCTATCAAATATATTTTTTGTTGAAAGAACAAGCGAAATAATTAAATATATGTGTGTACAGGAAGGACTTGAAGGGAAATAAATTACAAGTTGGAGGGCTTATTTATGGGTTCAGCCTCAACTTTTTCTAACACCGTTAGCTGACGTGGCCAATTTAACGGAGTTGTCCTTAATAGGGTGAAATTGATAAGTTTAAGGACTCATTAGGAATATTGTAAAATTAAGGAGTTTAAGGAAAAAAAGTTACAAGTTCAGGGGACTATTTATGGGTTCGGCCTTTTTTTTTTGAATGAAAATGACCAACTCATCCATGCACCAACATTCATCATTAATTTTAAATATCAATGACCGATGTTAATAGTTTTCTCTCTCCATGCAAATCTCTTTTTGATAATAAGTGTTCTAATATAAATAGAATTTAGACATATAGGATAATGTGCGTGTATATTCCGAATAAAAAGAATTCAAACATTGTAATGTAATGATTTTTTTTTCTTTAATTAGAAGTCTCAAGTTTGAGCTTTGGGTGTGGTAAAGCTTGAGAATTTGTTGAGGAGATTGGTACCACCCGCAACAGTCCTTTACTATATTAATCAAATAAGAGAAAGAGTAATTTAATTAAAAAACGTATACTATATATTATAAAAAGCTTAAATGCCAAGAGAAGAAAAGGATAAGAAAGAAAAAAATTAATAGCTTGAAACTTAAGAGACTAGCATATTATTTTGAAAACTAAAAAATTAATAGCCTGAGACTTAAGAGATTAGCATATTATTTTGAAAACTAATTAGAAAATTGGACCATATTGACAATGGATTTCTTTTGGGCCCAAAGAAAATGCATTTAGCCTCTCTCTGATGAGAAATATGGAGTTAATTATGTCACGTGTCAGTATAAATATTTTAATTTTAATAAATAAAAATAATAGTTTTTAAATTGTTAAAATACTAATTTTTTTATTGCTCAATTGTTTATATGTCATACTTTTAATCTTTAGTTAAAAAATACAACATTTGATTAAATAAAAGTCATTTTTTTATTTCACTTGATCTTCTTTTTCTCTCTCATCATTTTTCTCTTTCTTACTCTCTCACATCCTCCTTCTCTCTCATGTGTCGCCGCTTCTGCTTCTCTCTCTCTTCTGCGAGATCGGCGCCTCCTTCGTCGTCTATGTTCTCTCTCTCTGTATCTCAGCAGCTTCTCCCATTCTCTCTCATTCATCGTCCGTTCTCTTCACATATCTCGTCATCGCTCTCCTCTTCATTGTCATGGAGTCTTTGTCGATCTGCCTGTTGCAGACTCTCTTCACCGATCTTTGTCGCTCTTCTTCCTCCCTCGTCACACTATGTGTCGTATCTCTTGTCTCCTTTGATCTTTGTAGTCACCAAGCTTCTTGCCTCTGTCTTTGTCATTCCACGACGTCTTTTGGTTCTCAAAGGGGCGGTGGCAGTTCTGAGCGGTGGTTAGGGTTGAGAAAAAGCTAGTTGCTGCCTCTTTTGTGTGAATTTGGTGATTTTACACAAAAAAAAACTATGTTTTAAAAGGTTTTCAAAAAAGTCCTTTCATTATTGTTTTTAAGAAATTCTAGAAAAATTGTTTACTATTGTTAAGAAAAGTTCTCTAATGCACCCATCAAGTAGCTATAAATACCATTTTCATACTCATTGCAAGGTAAGACTCTTTTTTTGCACTTTAACCTCCGAAATTGCACCTTGAACTGACTTAAGCATAGAACTAGACATAGGATAATAGTCTATATCCCTTCCATTCACTTGTTTATAGAAGCCTACAAGAAACTATATTATAAAGTTTTTTATGTTTGAATAGAATAAGACTAAGTCTTCAATTTAGACCAAATTTTTAGGAGACTTATACTTGATTTTAGGAATCTTTAAGAATCAATATTTGAATGTTTTTGTAAGCTAATATCTACTTGATACTGCCTATATAAGTACCAAGTTGCGAATAAAAAGTAAGCACTTCTAATGACCCAATTCCACCTTTGTTTACTTTTATCTTCTTCTTTTTATGTTCAAATCCAACAATTAGTACCTAAATCCATTTTCTTTAAGGGGTCTTTGAATTAAGTCTCTCACAACCACAACAACAGATACAAGCTACACATACGAAATCAAATACAACAAATACTACAACTATAAATATAACCATTACACCTAAAAATACAATCACAACTATAACCACAAACACAAAGAGAACAATAACAACAACTTCAAAGAAATGGAGCAGGAGAAAGCTTTTTCTATGCCACCACCATCCTTCAATTGTAACAATTATCAACATCAAAATAACTATCTATTTTGAAGCCTTAGATTTTTCGGAGATAGTAGAGGATGAACTTCCAATATTTCCTAACAAACAAGCAATTGCACAACTCAAAAAGTACAAGGATAAAAGAATCAAATGAGCGAAAGCAAAGTCCTACTTATTTTCTGCTATACCAAATTCAGTCTTCACAAGAATCATGAACATTCAATCTGCAAATCTTATGTGGGAATATCTCAAGAGTGAATATGAAGGATATGAGAGGAAAAAAAAAACATATGGGGTGGTTTCAACTTGGTTAGGGAGTCTGAGATATCAAGAATGAAAGAAATGAACACTATCAAGAAATATTCTGACAAACTGCTCAATATTGTAAATAAGGTGAGTCTACATGGTAAGGACATTCCTCATGAGAAATCGTGCAAAAAATTCTGGTCACATTGCCTGAAAAATATGAAGCTAAAATCTCTTGGTTAGAAGAGTCAAAAGATCTATCAAATATTGCTTTGGCAGAAATTATTAATGCACTACAGGCACTAAAACAAAGATGGTTTATGAGGGAAAAATGTTATGTGGAAGGAGCTTTTAAAGCCAAAATACAAAATAGTTACAACAACAAGATCAAAAATCATTAACCATAACTTCATTGCAAAAAAATAACCATCATTCACAACAAAAATGTTGGTGGAGGCCAAATGCCAAATGCCAACACAGCAATGAATCAATTTTAGAAGGAGGAGCCTTTTTGATATGTAAACCTAGGACTTTACAACCATCAAAAAGGTAAGAAGGAGTGTTAAAAATATGCTAAAATTAATGTACCTTTGATGTTTGAATGAATAAGACTAAGTCTTTAGGAGTCTCACACTTGATTTTAGGAGTCAATATTTGAATGCTTTTGTAAGCCAATATCTATTTGTTGCTGCCTAGATAAGTAACAAGTCATGTATAAAAAGTAAGCACCTCTAAGAGCATTTACAATGGTGTTTTTTTATTATAAAGTGTAATTTTAATATAAATAAAGAGTATATTTAATTGTATAAAGTAAAAAAAAAATGTTCTCCAATGCAACTCTTTAAAATTTAATTTTTATTTTGTTAGTTCCCATAAGAAGATCAATTTTTAATTATTTTACTTCTCTTTTTATATTATTTATTTATTTATTTATTATGTTTTCAACCAATATAACTAGACTATCATTAATGTCCTATAATATAAAGAGTGTGAATGACTCTCTACAACTAGCTAGTGTTATCTTATTTTTACAAACAAAAAGTGTGATAAAGAGAACAGTGGAATTGTAATTTAGGCAAAAACTCTTTATTATAGATAAAAAAACACCAATATAAAGAGAGCATTGAAGATGCTATAATCCAATTCCATGCCCGTCTACTTTGTTTTATTTCTTCTTCTTATGTACAAATCCAACAAACTCAATGAACCTAGACCTCAAAACTAAGTAGTTCAAGAGCAAAATAGTTAAGACCTCAAAGCTTAGTAGCTTAGATCCTGAAGGTTGGAAATGAGAAATTTGGACCTTAAAGCTTATGGTTGAGAACTTAGGAGACTAAACCATCAAGTCCCTAACACAAAAAAATTAAAAACACCAAAAACGAGTGTAATATCCCCTTCGTTCCGATGAATTTCTCTGTAGCATTTCGTTCAGTTTCGACTAGTTCCTTTGTTGAACCCCGTTCGACTTCGATTGAACCTCATTCAATTCTCATCCAGCCTTTTGAATGTTCATGATGGGATTTTGATGTTTGGGATGTTGAATTGAGGTTTGAGGTTGTCTAATGAAGATATTTTGTAAGGTTTGGTGTTGTGGAGTCTCGGAAATGATTCGACAAGTGTTAGGAAGCAAGAGGAATCATGGATTGATGTTTGGCTAGGAATAACATACTTTGCAACTTGAGGGACGTACGCCATCTGGAGATCATTCACAACGTACATTGTGAGAAGATAACGTACGTTATCTGGAAGAAAATATGATCAACATATGTTACTTCCTTCTAACATACGTTTTGCTGCTATGTTTTCATAACAAAAGCTTTTGGATGCTCTTTTGAGGCATATAGCGTACGTTGAAGGTGTGGGCGTACATTAACAATGTCTAAGACGTAATTTAGCCATAAAAAATGTACATTTCTTTGTAAAATTGTTGAAACGATGTGTTTTGATCTATGCCGACCCATCTTCGGCGAAAACGCCATTTCTCTCTCTCTCTCTCTCTCAACCTCAAATCGATTGTCTCTCTATCCCATTGCTTGTTCAAAGTTCCTAATCATCTCTAGTGCTCTGTTTGGTTTCAAAGGTGACCAGTCATTCACCGGTCGATCGCGATTGTACTATTAGCTCGACGTCCATGTGAGTGGATGACAGCTTCAGACACATAGGTTGTGTCTTTTAAAATCATATGGTTTGGACGTGTCTAGACTTGGAAAGTAATCTGGAATAACTAAAGGATAGAAATCTTAAAAATTTGATATATGTAAAAATCTCTGTTGTGGAAAACTCAGTTTTGTTTGGAAATTATGATGATTTTTTAAATAAATATTATGTTTGATATTTATTGTAATTCTAGTAATAAACACTCTGTTTTGGATTGAGATATTCTCTGTGGAAAATATTCTATTTGGATTTAAGAATATTTTTTGAACAAGTATTATGTTTCTGAAATTAAATGTATTTTGAAATAAATATTTTGTCTGAACATTTAATATATTTTGGTGAATAATTTGTCTATTATGTATGCTGCCTGT
Source organism: Flueggea neowawraea (assembly GCA_948243855.1). Lineage (NCBI taxonomy): Eukaryota > Viridiplantae > Streptophyta > Magnoliopsida > Malpighiales > Phyllanthaceae > Flueggea > Flueggea neowawraea. The sequence goes on from CAODLS011997689.1 coordinate 22,555, forward strand.
TTGGATATTTTCAAATAAATATTTCAATTTAATTTTTGACAAAACATTTTGATTTGGAACACCTAGCTACATAGTAGCATCACTTTGATACACCGATGATGTATCATTTGTCTAAGTGGTTAATACTATGTGCTTAAGTGGCTTATACTTGCCTTAATAGCTAGAGCATGATATCTAAGTGGTTATATCCAGTGCCTAAGTGGCCAATTTATGCCTAAATGGCTGTTACCGAGTCTGGATGACTCCAGTCTTTTCCTCTCTGGTCTCGTTAAACCTTTGGTATTCTTCTCTGAAAATATTTTTGGAAAATACATGTAATTTTCAATAAATATTTTGAAAGAAAATATTTTGGCTATTATTAAGTCTGGATGACTCCTTTTATCTAATCTTGTCTTGTTAAAGTTTTTGGATATAAATCACTAAAAATATTTTGGAAAATAAATATGTTTACGGTAAATATTTTGAAAGAGAAATATTTGACTATTTCAATTTTTGGAAATTAAATATTTTTATTTAATTTATTATTTAATCAACTTGTGTGATTGTTTGTTGTCTGTCTTGTTTGCGAAGGACTTTGAAATAAACTTTTGGAAGTACTATTACTCTGTATATAATGTGTATATGCATATACACTTATATTTGCATGTGGTATTTTTGAAAGGTTTCCAAAACGGTTTTTGTAAGGCTTGAAGCCGCTCTGGAGTGTTATCTCTCATTGGGTTCTTATCCCCTTCTTTTTCCTTGTTTATTTTTACTTCATCTTTCAGGTGTTTTTGATAGTGTTCATTCGATTTTCTGTGCTTAGTGAGATACTCTTGTCAGCAGCGAATGCCCTATTGTTCAATAGGGCCAGAGTCTTAGTTTTTGTATAGAAACTAAAACTCGGGCCCTCACACACAATAACACATTGTAGGGATGATATTAATTATGAAATGAATAACAGAAAATAAGTTTTAAAAATAATATTCTCGAATAATGATAAAATATAATTATGCCATCAAATACAGAATAAATAAATATAGTTAAAAATAATTAACCATTTTATTATCAGATACAAATCCATAACTCATTACATGGTGTAGAGAATTTAACAGGTTTTAATATGACTAATAAGCCGGTTAATAATAATAAGAATTGGGTATTTGTTCTGTTCTCCGATGCTTATGCGAAATGAACCAGACTCTCTTAAATGGTTCACCTCGTACGCTAATTATGGTCTAAAAATGGATCATGACACTGAGAGACATGACATCTAGTTATTTTGGCAACATCAAAGCATGATGTTTTATGAAAAATAAATAATTTTCTTATCGACTTGACAAAAAAAAAAAGATGTAATTTTCTTAACAAGAAAGGTAGAAAACTACAAAGTTTATTTCTACAGCTGCAACAGTTAATTGCGTTGATAGCATCTAAAGTATTTAAAAATGTTGTACTAAACTACCTAAAGTTAATATTGATTCAAAATGACACTCAAAGTTTGTTATGAAATTTGTGCAATAACATTGCCAACTCATATTCCCCCTACCATTAACACCAATCCCGCCCAAACACAGTCATCAGTCCTTTTCCTCAATAAAAAGAAATACCTGAAACCCTAAATCTAGATAGCTATTTACTTTAGGGAATTAAAAACAATGCAATATAAGAAGTTACAGATAAAAACAACTCTACAGAACCGTGGGATCGAACCCACATCCTCCTTTCTTTATATATGAATCACCACATTAATTTACTTCTCTCGTACCAAGAAGCAACCCAAATTTGTTTTGTGTTAGGAGCTCCACTCTTCAGTATGTGTTTGTTGCACGTGTTTGGTTGCTTAAAATGTGTTGCTTCAGTTGATCTGCTTAGTCGGCGATGTGGCCAAAGATGTTCAATCATGAGTCCATGTGGACGAAAATTGGATGGAAATAAAAGGACCTCAAGTGCTGTTATTGCATCATTAAACAAACATTGAATGTCATTCTAAATCAATATTCACTTTAAGTAATTTAACCTAATATTTTAGGGCTCATTTGACAATTTAACATATAACATATAATATTTTTTAATAATTAATAAAAATAAATAATAAAAAAATAAAGATATGACATGCCTTTTAATAAAATTAATTATACAATATGTTATATACTTCTCTAAATATACTATATATTGTCAATGTTAAATGAGTTTTTAAATACTTGGTACCATCAATGCAATTAACTCGTAACTGCAACCACGTGTAGTTCCAAATCTTTTCTGTATTTGACATCCACGCAGCCAGCTTTACATTCTAGTTCCATGTGGTTCATAAGTACCCACTTCAGTACAAGATAGCATTTGCAATCCAGAAAAATCTGTTTTAGTGAAAAAGAAGAGATACTGAAAAAGAAACTGTTTATTTTTACAAATTGGTTACAATATAAAATAATAATAATTTAAAATTTAAGCACTTATCATAAAAAAGTAACATTTTTTTTATAAAAAATACGACACCTTACAAATTTATTAATAGCCCGCATTTATGACGAAGAAAAATCATAGTTACAAAATATAACAACTTATTATAGTTCTGAGGTAAAGTGCGTGTATATGCATTATCTTTGACTTTGTTGGCAGTACGCATATATTCTAAGGACTGTCAACAGTACTTTTTAATGCTCATTTCCAACTCTGCAAATATCATACTTTCTTTTTCTTGTAATTTTTGGTGTTACAGACAAACATATAAAGACAGTACAATTTCAGTCACTTTTTTTTTATGTGAATGTACATGTTGATACACATGTACATACACTAATAACACATGCTTAGCTATTCAATCTGTAAAGTGGGTTGTCATCATTTTCAATGGAAATGTTTCAGTTCATCTTAATTCTCTTTGTTTTCTTCTTGGTTCCTCTGTTTCATGGAGGACTATCCATAGCTGCCACAACAAAGCATGGATCATAAGAGTGGGGATATGTTCAAGTCAAGCCAAGTAAGTAAAAGAATTTAATTTGATAGCACTTGATTTTAGTAGAGTTCAAACTTGACAATTGTGTTCTGTGTTTGTTTCTCTTTTGGATTTGTGTTAAAAAGAGGCACACATGTTTTGGTGGTTATATAGAAGTCCACACAGAATTGAGCATCATTCTAAGCCATGGCCAATCATTCTTTGGCTTCAAGGAGGACCTGTGAGTACTGTATTTGTACCAAATACTACACTATAACATGAATGGCAATGAAACTATGAATTGCTTCATTGACATCGATTTACCTTTTCAATTAAATATTTGGTAACTATTTGTTTTTCCTTTTTCTTTTCCACTGGCTGATGGGTGGTTTAGGGTGCATCAGGTATTGAAAATGGGAATTTTGGAGAGGTTGGACCATTAGACTTCAATTTGGAACCCAGAAATTCAACATGGTTAAGAGTAGCTGATCTCTTGTTTGTGGAGAGTTGATCTGTTCTTCATAATTTTTTTGCTCTTTTCGTTCTTTATCTTTTTTTTTTTTTGCGTTTAATTAAAATTTGCTGTAGCAAGAATTGAATGCTGAATCCTTGAATATTGAAATTGATCTCAGTTCCAACATAGAAGATTTCTGTATGGATTAATGGCTAGATTTCACTTCGATGATGATAATGTAGGACAACCCAGTTGGGACAGGATACAGTTTTGTTGAAGACAAGAGCCTTCTTGTGAAAACTGATGAGGTGGCAGCAACTAATCTCACCACATTATTGCAAAAGTTATTTAATAAAAATAAAAGTCTCCAAAGGAGTCCTCTTTACATCGTAGCAGAGTCTTATGGTGGAAAGTTTGCTGTCGCTTTAGCTTTATCAGCTCTTAAAGCTATAAAAGCAGGGACATTGAAGCTAAAACTAGGAGGTAAGACTTTTTTCTTATACCAATTTGTATACGTGAAGTGCTTTTTTGTTGTTTTTAGACTATACAAATCATGTCTGTCGTGACATAATGATTCCCACATCGACTAGGAGTCATAATCGTTTGCTCAATTTAGGGGTGGCATTGGGTGATAGTTGGATCTCACCTGAAGATTTTGTGGTCAGTGATATTCATTTGCAACATGTATAACGTGGTAATGAAAAACTTTTCTGCACTAAAATTGAGCCCTGAATCTTAAAATCTCTATGAAATTGCAGCTCTCTTGGGGTCCTCTTTTGAAAGATGTTTCGCGACTCGATTACAGTGGTCTAAAGAAATCAAACAGGGTGGCATTTTTCAGTTTGAACTTCATATTATTGCAAAGATTAATTCTAAATGCAGCTGTAGAACCCGGATTTCAGTAAATATATTGTGTACATACCAGTATAGCACAGAAGATTAAGCAACAAATCAGAGCTGGTCACTATTACAATGCAATCAGATCTTGGGATGAGCTTGAATCATTTATCACCACAAGAAGCAACAATGTGGTACATCACTTTCTCTATTCCCTGAAGTCTTCTATTATCATTACTAATTATGTTCTTGATAAATGGCTTAGCATTCAGTTAAATGAAACTTGAAGATGAGGAATTCAGGGAATATTTTCAGGATTTTTACAACTTTCTTTCCGACACGGAGATACAGTCAGCATCCGGAACAGCAATGAAGTACTCCAAATACTTGAGCTCCTTGAGAGCTAGTCCTGGTGGTAACAGCAATGGTGATTACTTGATGGACTTTGTTCTCAGAAAGAAGCTTAAGACAATCCCAGATAACCTCTTGTAATCTTCTTCTTCTTCTACTTCTTCTTTTCCCCTTTCATCAGGTTGTGGTTCCATAAAATGATTTGCAGTGGATGAATTGACGTCTGACCGATCTCTTGTTACAGATTCGATCAGCAGTCAGATGATGTTTTGATAGCAATGCAAGGCAATTTTATGAAAGCCAGGATTAATGAAGTATCACACTTGGCTTATTGAATTATATTACTTTTATTACAATTGCGTTCTCTTAGAAGTTTCTGTAAATTTATTTGACTAAATTTATTGTTTACAGGTTGATGAGCTCCTAGCAAAAGCGGTCAATGTGACTATATATAATGGCCAAGTATGCTAGTTTTCTCTCTGCTCTTTTTTAGATCAATTTAAACTTCACCGATATTATAGATCCATAAAAACGACATATTAATAATGTGTTTGTCTGTTTAATTGCTTTAGCTTGATCTGATTTGTTCAACAAAGGGAGCTGAAGCATGGGTTGAGAAGCTCAAGTAAGTCTTATGTCTTTTAATTAAATATCTATGATTGTGTTTATTTAATTATTTGATGAATTATTAAGAGCAATGCTACATATTCAGTCTCGTTAATTGTTGAGAATTGGTTAAAGTTCTTCATTAGATCTTTAAATCTTGACTTTGAAGGTAGAAAGAGTTGCCAAAGTTTATGAGCAAGAACAGGATACCTTTAACGCGTGGTAAAGACAGAGTTACCAGAGGGTTCTTTAAGAGCTACAAGAATCTACACTTTTATTGGATTCTTGGTGCATGCCACTTTGTAAGTGAAAAATTTATTCATAGTATTAATTTTTTTATAAGTCATTTTATTTGCTTTTGTCACGAATTTAATTCTCGACCTCTCAGTGTTAAAGATAGCTCCTGTACCAATACACAACAAATTCATTGGTACAAATTGGTTAATCATAGTAATATGGTTGCAACGTCTCCATCATCACCATTTCTTTTTCAATGCATATGATTACTTACATTATCATAATAGTGCTCCAGTGTCAAAGCTCCAGACAAGGACAAATCCTGACCCATTTTAAAATTGACTATTCATAAAGTAGAGATTCTTAATTGAACTTTTCTTAGAACAACAGCCAAACCTTGAATTTATAAAGAGCTGATTAACTGTTAATTACTGTGATTTAATCTGACCGGCTATTATATGTTTGCCACTGATATTTAAATTGATTAATTTGTCTTAATATATCTACTACATGTAGGATGTTTTGTTTCAATTCCGATTTTAGTTGTGGTTCTTGATGATTCTACATGTAGTGAGTCTTACTCTAGCTTAATATATCTACTACATGTAGGATGATTCTACTTCATAAATCCAATTCTCCAGCTTTCAAAATTTTAAATATTGGTTATGCCTCTCTTACCTTGATAAAAGTTTCAACTGTTTGTAATTTTGGTTTCACATTAACCGAGACAATATGTTGTAGGCCATTGATCAACACCTGCAAGGTTACAAAGAAAGCACAAGATCCAATAAAGGGACAAGAGAGTGAAAATCTCAAAACATGTAAACCAAGGTTCAGAAAAAGGACCTGAAGATCTAGTGACATGAGAGCTCGTCCTTCATCAGTGCACCTCTTCACCCGTGATAGACCTTCAATGAGAGTTTCAGCAACAATTTCTAGTCCATAATTTAAAAGGTCTTGAACCTAAAAGGATGAAAATATAACTTAAATTAATTCATCGTCCCTGATGGTGGATAAAGGGAAAAAGAAAATGTGATAGGTACAATAACAGTAATATATAGATGGGCTCAACATAATATATACGATTCACGTAACCTCATAAACTGCTAATGGCCTTAACAAGTGAATGTTAAGGAGCACAACCTTACCATATACATGTCCCCATTCAATTCAGAAAACAATGACCAGGAAAGGCCAATAATCGGGGAATTAATATTAAGGAATTCCTATTTTCTTGATCTAAAATAGTCATAAATTTACATCCATATATCTAAAACATTGCATATGATTAGAAACTATCCATAGAAGTCATGTTGACACACAATATACTGTCCACAGAAGGTATGATTAGACATGAAAACTACTTTATTCCTTATTAAAATTCTACAATAACGGCTATAAATGCAGCATATATAATGGCCATTACCTCCTTGTGAATACCTCCATGAGCAAGCCTTGTTTTATAGTGTTTGAATTCTCCCAGCAACAAATCAACATACCTACACGTTGGAACTTATAAAATTAATAACTTATCGGCATAGATTTATATAACTAATTGAAGTCATGTTGGAACATGCTTAAGATGAGATATGTCCAAAAAATATCAACTTCTCTTCTTTCCATACTAAGGTAAATCTTGCCTGAAAATAAGGCTCATTAGTTACACTCCATAGAGAAGAAAGCCACTTAAAATAAAAAGAAACATCCAAATCATTAAATATATGGCCATAGATTTTAAAAAATAACTAATTAATATGTCACATCCGAACAGGATATAAGATGGGATATGTTCGACAAATATCAACTTTTCTTGCTGAGGCAAATATAAACCATGACTGATAATTATCCTGTCTTTTTTTTTCTCTCTCCAATTTTGGGCTTGTTAGGGAGAGTAGGATGTTGTTAATAGGAGATAGGAGATTGAATAGTGAAATGTAGAGATAATGACAAAGAATTCAATGCAAAATAATAGAGGAAGTTTCCATTCATTTTTCTTCCCAAACAAGCCCTTTCTTTTCTCTCCATAATAAAACAAATCTCGCTTGAAAACAAGGGTCAGTAGTTACACTCGGCAGAAAAGAAAGGAACTTGCAACAAAAAGAAACATTCAAATCATTAAATACTCTTTACAAATGAATTGGAAAAAAAAGGGGTCAGAACAAACCCATTATGCTCTAGCCCAAGCTCTTTCACTTTCCACTTAGCATTTGCAATGCGATCAACATACCTGTCAAAAGAGCTCAGCTGTTAAAGATAGTGAAAATAAATAAATAAATTAGGAAACTAGAGAAACAATTTCACCAGAAATCTGGAGTCAAACCACACGGTCACCAATTTTACTCCCTTCAACTTTATTAAACAAACAGTTTGGAAGTTTGAATTTTTATAACTTCCTCATCTATGGGTGAAAGTTTCATTACCATTAGGAGTCCCTTGAAAAGTAAATCACATGCTTTGCAGAAAAGGTTTGAAAAAGAGATTGAGAACAGTAATAGTCATTTGTTCTCATGAAGGCTCAATCATTAACAAAAATGGCTGAAACAATGTTCGACTCTGGCCACTTGACACTAAAGCAACAAACATTTTGCTCGCAAAATTTCTGGGGATGATTCCCACCAAATGAATTTTCATAGGCTGATCTGACTTGCTGATATAATGACCATTAACTCATGACGAGAAGCATCAGATTATTTTATCCTATTCATTTTAAGGATATAACTCTAATATCACATGTTTTCGGCCTCACCCATTAATATGAAGTAGCAGTCTTGCAGTCATCTTATGTATGTGCTCCATAAGATCTGGCACGGAGTCCACCTGATAACACATATCAACCCATCAATAAAAAATTAAAAAAGAGTGCGTCGATGCCAAATTGAGAAGCTAATTAAGTATATGCCAAAAAAAAAATCCGATATCTTTTTCACATCAAAAAACTGTACTAGGAGAATAGTAATAAGCTAGTAATTTGTAGAAAAATTACATGAAAAATGGAAATGTAGAAGAATGAAAATGCAAATAGCCATGCACATCTTCACAGATATCTTCTTGACAATTTTCTAATAATTGCAGAAATGAAAAAAGAACAGCATAAATTTCTGCAGAAAATTAAATACGGATTCAAGTAATCCTCGACAGTTTATGCATGACAATTTCAAAATGTGATATAATGAGTTCACTATTGATTCATTTTTATACTAAGCATTAACAGACTTCAAAAAGAAGATACGTAACATGCTAAAATGTGCATACACGGACTTGGAGGTCTCCACATTTTAATGGAGAAATAATTTCAGAGACAAAGGAGAAATACTATTCCCTGAAGTTTCAGATTCATGCTTTCTGTTAAAATAAAATATATGTATACTTCATTATAAAAGGTGAAAATTATAAACTATTTGCCATATACCCCTTGTGTGTAAAATTAACCTATTTCATTGATATGGTGGTTAAATATCCCTGCAAAGTTCTAACAACTATGGTAATTAATAAAAAAAAAAGAAATCTACCAGGTATGCATAGAAATCCTCCACTATGACCGGATTATTTTGGAGAAGCATTGACTGAAGATGGGCTTTAGATCTGTGCAATGTTCGTGCAACAAGAGATACGGTATCAGCACCTGCACATCTTTCCTGAAACAAAACGGCCATATCATTTGTAGACATACTTTGTGATTTACACTTTCTCATTCCCAAAATTATCGAAAAAACCAAAATGTATGAAAAATAAGTATAATTTACTAGTTTACCGTAATAAAAGCAAAAATGAAATATCCCATTGTAAGAAAATAACCTTAGAAGAAAACGGATATCCACTTTGGATATATGTTCCCAAAAAAAAAATACAACCCACCACCCAATCATAAGGCAGAAAACAATCTTCGCTTAAAAGATAAAGGAAAGTTTTTAAGGATTGTCACAATTGTAACATGATTTTTTTCAATTTAAGTTGAAATGGTTGAAAGTTCGGATTTAACATATCCTAACTATGGTAGCTGTGATCCTAAATCCTTAATAACAATCTTAAACTCCATTCAATGAGTTAAATGCTCAATAACAATGCTAAAAGCACATATTTGCTCTCATTGAGAAAATAAGGAATACGTGTAAACTTCAGATAAAACCTTTACGTGTGAGACATTTGATTAAATACCTGGAGACCGATGGTTGGAGAATAGCTAGGTGGACCAGTAGGTGTAACATCTGCATGCATTTATGCACTTGAAGATGTGAGTGAAGAGGACAAAAAGGTTGTTGCCTGGGGCTTTATCCATTGATCACAATCTTGTGTAATGCGAGTTAATGCTGTCCTCAATCGATCTGATTATCATTACAAGATATTGGTTACTTGGAAATTCCAGCAGTAACTCTTAGCACTCAAACGAGAAAATTAAGAAGCAATACAAATGAATAAGTGAAAAGATTGCTGAATATACTTACAATTTAGTGAGTCAGATAGATCTTTTCCATTTGAATTAGCACTGTTCTGACTAAATGTTTCAAATATAAAATAGAAAAAAACCTCAAATAACTGGCATATTCCCTGCAATAGTATACTGAATCAGGGGAAAAAATTTAGAGAAAATAAAAGTTCTCTAATACCACCTTTGTCACGACCCATTCCCGGGACCGGGACCGGCGTACGAGACGGACCGTCTATGAAAATCCGGCCCATCTGGCACAAACCTTCCGGAGGTTTAGAATTACTACCCATCATTTAATTTCCAAAACATTTATTGGAAAACATTTTTATAATTAAAGCAATTTATATATAACTCAATATATAAATATAAACAAAATGTATACAAACCATATACTTTGGTGAAATCAAATACAACAAATATATCAGAGTATACATACAACCCCAACACCCCACAGAAATCTGGTAAGGAACTCTACAAAATAAAAGAAGCCCGAATAATAGGCTTTACTAACCAAAATGCCTCATCACGGGTGTCCAAGATGTGGAATGAACGCCGAAGTCAAAATCTGTGCACCTGAAAGATAGAATCATCCACAACAGAAAATAAAACGGGGGTGAATCTCAGTGAAGAATAATACTCCAGAGCGCCTCATACGTACCTTACAGAGTCTGTTTTGAAAATAATTCACAAATACCACAAGTAGTATTCATAGTATATATATAAATATACACGCTATACAATAATAGCTTTTCGAAAATCCATTTCGAAACCATTTGTAATCACAGCAAACAATATGCACAAAAGCGTATTAAAATCATTTAAGATTTCAAATCATTTATTTTCATGTTAAAACATATACAGACGATAAGGGACTAAACAGGCGTGATGTGGCTATCACGAAACATATGGACCAACCATACCGATGGGGACTCACCTCCACTATAACAAATCATGTGCCGGATCAGGGCAACATGGCTACCGACAACCCTGATAGCTGGGTTTTATCAGTCATTGGTATACCAAAGGCTACATACCTAGTAGCACAGGTGTCCCTACATCGAAAACCAAAACGTACTATCGTATAGTACAAAATCATATAATGCAATCCAAAACTTTAAATCATATCATCGATATATAATACATATATACCATTTCAAATCCAGATTCGATTATTTCACAAATAACCATTTTTATCTCAACCAATCCTTTAGATTAGT
>CAODLS011997809.1:0-36902 GCA_948243855.1 Flueggea neowawraea
ATACAAAAAAATATGTTTGGGGGGTATTTATAGGAAAATGGGTAAAACTAGCCGTTAGGGACCAAAAGGATAATCTTTCGGCCCCCAACGGTACTCCGACGGTAATATTACCGTTGGAGTAAATCTGACCGTTGGATCAAACAGATCCAACGGTCAGATTTTGATTTTTTTAAAAAAATTAAAAATGTTAGTCCCGCGCCTGACAGCTAACTCGTTCTCCCGCAGTAGGACTGGCTAGCAGACCGGGACGCAGTAATGCGTCCCAGTCTGCGGGGCTAGTTGTGGGCAGCCTAAGTGTGTTAGTTGTATTGTTCTCTTAAGTTGAATTGATAGGTGATGCCTAGTGACATATTGACCGCATAGTGGTCATGGCGTAACACCTCGACAATTGATATTCATGACGTAAAGAGAGGATGCTCCGAGCCTTCGAAGGTAGTAGCTCCTACTAAGACACCTGTCCAGAGCAAGAGTGCTCTTTTCTTAGTGGAAATTACATCACACTTACATCTATTGAATCTAATTACACAAATAGACATGGTTTTAAATCCTTTCATAGAACAAGATTTGTCCAAACTATTTCCAATTCTAAGCAAATCTTTATATCTTTCTAATTTTGTAACTTTCAATTTGTTATCAATATCTCAATCTCTTTTTTTTTTATAAAAAGTTTGAGGCTCTAGAATTAGTGACAACACTTGGACATCTCAAGTAGGTTGATACTCTCTTAGTGATCTCTTCATGCTCAGGAACTCTATGTATTATTGAAATGAAAAAGAAAATAAATAGTAAAATGTTAATAAATCCCATTAAGGGCAAAAGAGCAAAGAAAAGTAAATGCACCAAACAGATCAAAAGATCCAAAAATTCTCAATCATGTTGAGATCTTCATAAATCAAGCTTCACAGAAAGGAGAATATACGTGCCACAAATTGTCAACTAAGAAAGAACGACAGAAGTTTGCCAACTTATCTGCAACCTCATTACCCTCTTTGTGTATATGGCCAACTGCCACATGCATCTGATCAAGTAATATTCAACAGTTAGACCACTCAACAAAAACAACCCATGGAACATCATTTGCTTGATACTTAATGATATTAACCATGTAACAGGATTCACATTCGATCCACAAGCGGTGCCACCCCCTCTCCCAAGCCCTATTAATATCATAGATAGCAGCACGTAACTCAACCACATAAGCAAGAGAAGAACCTATGTGAAAGGCAAAACAGGCCAAAGGAACGCCTTGCTCCAGAGATATTGCTGGAACTGGAGAAGGATTTGTCGGTATTTACCTTAATCCAATTATCACTATCTCAATCCCTTAATTTAAGGAGATTAGTTGCAAGTCAACTTGTCTTTTTATGCAAATAATATCATGATTTTATCTATTTGTAGAAGAGGTTGAAATGTTGTCTTTTTGTGCTAATGGTTCTAATAAATGTTATGTTTGTGTAAAATTCCTCCTTAAAGTATTTCTTATGCGTTTGAACCGATGGACCATGAGTATAATTTTTTTTTATGTGAAAGATCCATCCATACACTATTCGTATAAATAATGAGAAAAATTTAATAAAAATAATTATTTTTCATTACGTAAAATATATCTCTTATAAGAAATAAAACTATAGTTAATAGTTTAACAATTCTATAATGAAGAATATTTTTAAAAAAAAATTGGACAAAAATTAATTTATTTAATTAAATAAAAAATATTTTATATACAATATATTTTTAAAATCTTATAAATATATTTTTTGTAATTTCTATAAAAATTGATTTATATAAAATATTTATGAAATAATTTATAAATTTTTAAAATAAATAAAAATTCATAAGTAAATAATATTTTGAAAATATATTCGTAAATTTGATTGTTGGCTACTAAGGAAGTTGGACATCTTAACTCCTCATCAGTAAGTTACTTCCTAAGGTCAAGGGCAAAATTAAGCAGCTAACTTCCCAGGAATTCTAATTTCCTTTGTTTAACCAAGCAAAGGACGTTCTAAATTTTTCAAGAAATTGCACTTTTTCATTCCACTCACCTCCAACCAAGCAAGCCTTACAATTTCTCAATATTACCTTTTTTATAATATGTTTAAAAGAAACTAAACTTGTTTATTGAAACCATTAAATTTATTTGAAAAAAAAACCTCAAAATACTTCTTCAATAGCTTTGTTTTCTTAATTAGAAGTAGAAACTTCATTGATAAAACTGCAAATGGTACTACAATGAGGACTCTAAAAAAAGTCATCATTGAAGACTTTTTTGATAAATTAAGTAACTGAGACTCATATTAAATAATTTTAATAAAAATTAAATAACAGTCATGATTATTTAATTTATCAAAATTAAGTAATCGATTAAATTAAGTAATTATATTCTAAATTAAGTAACTACTAAAACTGTAATTAAGTAATTATTTTATAAAAATTAAATAACTAAGACTGATATTAAATAATTAAAATCTTAATGATAACTCCTTTTATGAATTTTTATTGTAATATCACCAGTAAATATGAGGTTTTTGAAAATAATTTATTCACATTTATAACAGCGGATCCATGGCCAAACTTTCGGGTTTTCTCGTAGGGATTTGCAATTATATAACCTCAAAAAGTGAAATAAATTTCATAAATGTTGTCAAGGGAATCAATTTCCACAAGGACTCCACAACCATGACATCTGTTTCAAATTAAGAGGCCCTCAAGTGCCAATTTGTTTTCTCCAATGAAAATTTCTTACTTACTCATAATGTATGTTCTCATACATACATTAAACATATAAATACGTGACATATAAATTAATATATTTTAAAATAAAAATTTTAATTTATTTTTTTGGTCAAATTAAAGATTATTAATTTATATGTTACATGTTAATTTACTTAGTATATATGTAGAGACATATACTAATAGTAGTCAAGAATTTTCCTTTCCTATGAACGTAAATTCGTAACTGTGCGACTTAAAGGAAAAAGTCCATACCATTTGAAACATTCCAAAATCTATAAAATTAAAAAATTGCGACATTTTTTCATTCATGCGACTAATTTAGTTTCATGTCAAAACTGATATCTTCTCAAAAAAACTATAAAACATACATACACCTGAACAACTCGTTTTTTTAAAAAGAAAAAGAAAATTCAATTAATGAGCTTATTTTCACCATAAGTTTGTCATATATTAATGCCTTTTGAGACTAGCTGTAAATCCTAGTCAACGTTTTTCATATCTGCAGTAAAAAGAAGATATAAGATAAATTCTTGTATTTGGAACCTTCACTACCAAATGCTCGTGCAAAGTCGTTGCACCGACTAGAAAGGATATCACTAACACCATTACTAATATTATTGGAACCAAATTTACCCATATAAATTGGAGATGAAATTCAGAAACGGACTTGGGCCATTTGGTTCGATCTTTTCATTACGTTTTAGCAGTCGCAGCTTTGACAATGAGACATAATTTCACTAAGCTTAGCTATACATTTTCGAACATTCTATAATAGAAGAGCGTTCATAACACAATCACGGTTAAGAAAGATAAGTTATCACTGCTACTCCCCTCAATTTGGAGATGAATTGAACAAGCAAAAAGTGGTACTCGTTTACTTTGAACTTTGGAGACCAATTAATGACAAAAACGACCAAGAAAATACGACCTTTGACACGTCAATTGAGGCAGCTGGAAGCAGCACTCTCCATTAAATTTTCTTCTGCCATCTCTGTTGTTGTGTTTGGCGTCTTGACTAGTCCCGCCATGCCCCGACCACACTCTCCACCAAAAACACTCGACACTGTACACACACAGAGGCACACACTCTCTCTCTAATACTATTACGACTTTCTCTGCGTGCACTACATATTACTCTTTCCATCGTTCTCTTCACTCATTTCCTCGACCTTTCTCTCCGCCCTTCTCTTTTGGTTCTCTCTGAGAGACTTTGCTGTAAAGTCGGTGCTATAAGCTAAGCTAAACAAGCCCTTTTCTTAATTTCCCGCCAAAAAACTTCCACACGCTCTTCTTCCCGTTCCCACTTCACTTACCCCCCACCACCAAAGCTTACGTCTTTCTGTCTTCTTGTCTCTTCTTACTTTAAAGATATTCCCTTTTTCCTCCTATAAATCCTCTTTCTCACAACTCTCACTCCGCTACTAAAATCTTCTACTTCTTAGTTTCATTCATGATTTCAATAGTTTGTTTCAGTCTTTTGAAGTTTCAGTTTTGGAGACGATTTTGGTAGCCCTTTAACGGTTCCTCCTACATGTTTTGACCGCCCAATTCATCAAATCAAACCCATCTCCCTTGTTCGATCCACTACTACCCATGGTCAACCCCGACTTCAAAACAACCTTTCCAATAAACCGGCCGGGACTGGTCAGAATCATCCTGTCAGACCCAGATGCCACCGATTCTTCTAGTGACGAGGAACAAGAAACCAACTTCGTACGGAGGATCAAAAGACATGTAAGAGAAATCAGTTTTGACCCCACAACAACAAAAAAACCAACACCACCACAGACTTCTGTTACTGTTTCCAGGAATAAATTGCCCACCAAAAAGAGGCACTCGGCGCCGGAATTTTCTTGCCAGAAAAAGTTCCGGGGAGTCCGACAAGGTCCATGGGGGAAG
Organism: Flueggea neowawraea; assembly: GCA_948243855.1. NCBI lineage: Eukaryota > Viridiplantae > Streptophyta > Magnoliopsida > Malpighiales > Phyllanthaceae > Flueggea > Flueggea neowawraea. The sequence continues at coordinate 4,636 of CAODLS011997809.1, forward strand.
TGGGCTGCCGAGATCCGGGACCCGATCCGAAGGAAACGGGTCTGGCTGGGAACCTTTGACACTGCCGAGGAAGCTGCTACTGTATATGATAATGCTGCCGTGAAGTTCAAAGGTCCCGACGCCGTTACAAATTTTCCTAACGCCGTTATAACGGAAACGGATCACGGCGTTGACGGTCAAACGGACGTTTCCCAGTCTTGTCACTCCCCGCCGTTATGTTCGCCTACTTCGGTTCTCCGTTACGGAGAGTTAACGCCGTTTGATGAAGTCCGTTACGGCGACGTAGACGCTTTTGGGTTGAAGATTGACATGCCGTTAACGGTGCCGGATTTAATGTTGTCGGCGAATTATTTCGGCGAGGACGAGTTCGTTGACCTTGACGATTTTTTGGTTGACGTCATTGCCTAAATATAACATGTGAAGTAATTATGGGCGATCTTGAGGGAGTTTTTGGGAATTTCATAGTTGTCGGGGGGTTGTCGTGGCAGTGTCTTATTGGTGGGATATGGGTAATCAATTGTGGGAATTATGGAGTTGCCCCTGGTTTGTCAAGTTTTGTGTTGAAATTAGAGTGTAACTAAAGTGAGTGTGCAGATTTATGTGATATAGACTCCTGGTAATTGCAACTCCGATTTTGTGATTTTTCATGGGAGATATACTAAATTTTGGACTGATAAGATGAAGGATTTTATACATATTTATCAAGTAAATGTTTATTTATATGCAATTGAAAGTTATTTAGTTTTGAATGATATTATTAAACTTGTCAAATTTATTTTATCGAGATATTGTCTATTCTAAATTTTAAACCCGTGTAGACATCTCAGTAGATTATGGGAGGAGGTTGTTTTCAAACTATCCTTAGCCTTGACTGATAAAGGAGGGAATTATAACAAAACGGATTTCGTTTTAGAAGATTGATTTTGATATTTAGTGCCATTATTTGATTTTATAGTTTTCTTTACGTTGTTGAATTTCTTGGTATTTCATATTATGAGGTCAATAAATTAAATTATTTATTATCTAATAAGAACATCTGATTTATATCTGATACAATTTGGTAGAACATACATTCATTTATCTTTATTGCTCAAATTTTTAAATATTGTGAAAAATAAATTTGCTCATTTTAAAAAGAAAACAATTTAATAGTTTAAGTATACCACCAGAATACTTATTATAATCGCTCTCACAAGAATACCTAAGTCCAATCATTCAAAAATTATGTGCGATACATTTGTTTTAATTATATTGTCATTGAAAAGAATGAGGAGTGTTGGAAGGGGATTTTAAGGTTGTGGGGTTTCCCTTACATACCACGCCAAAAATTGGAAAGAGCAAGAGGATTTTGGCTTACCACTTCGTGAGATTGAGACATCAACCCAAAAACTGATCATTATAGAAATTTTGGTATGTTTGTGGTGGTTACTTGGCTACTTTGAGCACTGAGATGAATCTTCTCCTTGCCTGTTACTGTTAATAATAGTGACATGTTTGGATGGCTCAAAATATAGGACACGTGGCCGTGGGGTTAAAATGTTTAACAAGTAATATATATCGTCACTTGATGAGGTGGGGTTTTGTCCGATACCATGCACTGGCTCCATTTTTTAATTTTTATTTACTATTTCCATTCTTTCTTTTATTAGATGCTTTCTTTTTCAAGAAAGAAGCATTCGCATTTGCCATTTCTTAGATTTATCAATAATATATACCACATTTTGTTCTTGGATTGTATAAGTAAGAATTGGTGCAACAATTTTACATGGATCTACTCTCCCCCTTTCCTATTTACTTTTTATATGTGCCATTTTCTAGATTTGAAGTTTGATGTCATAGCTCACCACAAAAAAAAAAAGGTGAAAATCTATTAGGATAGGTTTGTTTTTATGTCTAATAGAGCCTCCAAAAGACAGTCTATTATATCCAAATTTTTCAATCCTATGAGCACATTCCTTGGACTTGAGGTCCCAAGAATACTATCTACCGCTAAGGAAGGCAACGACTTGACTCTTTTTTTATTGTATTAACATATTATATGTTCAATCAAATTTACCATATTATATTTAACTTCCAAAAACATAGATCATTTTATACCACTATAACTTTTTAATCTTGATTCACTTTTGTAATGTGCTACCCAATTTATAAAAACTGTTGGAAAAAAATAGTTTGCACATATGAGTTATTAGGTCAAACTCGGCTCGATTAAGAGTCGATTATCTTTGCATGAGCCTAACTCAATTAGATGAGCACTAATTGAGTAAGTGGGAAATATGAACTTTACACAAAGATGTGTGTAGAAGAGTCCACCTCACACCTTTATAAATAGGTGTATCTAAATCCTAAGGGTTAGCCAATTGTAACAACCAAAAGACTGCACAAAACATATCACTCTCTTTTGTGTAGAGTGAGAGGTTGTTGGCCTCCAAGGTAAAGGGAAAAAAATTTCACTCTCCTTCATCTTGCTCCATTTTTGTTATGATGGATATCTTCATACAATATCTAGACGATAAGCTAGTCATATGTTCCTGTTGTTCCACGATGATCGGGTTGCGTGTAAAACTGACAGACAACTCAATCTTGCTTCCATTCTTCATTTTGTTGCACTTATCGAGGTTACTTTTTGAACCATTCGATTTGTTCGATTACATGTTTGTTTTATATGGCATCTTCATTGGTATTAGACCTCTAAGTTAGTATTTATCAATTTTGTTTGTAAATATGTGCTAGTCTAATGATCTTGCTGCTACAATACGAATTTGTTTCATATATGTTTGATATGTCGATTTATCTTTGTGCTTCGTTTTTTTAATCTTCTCTTGAATAGGGATATACAAGAGGCTAGATAAAAGGTCAAAATTTTGAGATTTTGACCTTACCGGTGAGTTTAGGAGGCTGAAAAACATAAACCGACCGAGAACAACCATAAAAAATAATCGGCCGAACACGCAAGTCTGATATATGTCGTTGTGAGTGCAAGTGTATTTTTACATCTAAGGCTTACGTGGAAACATTTGAATCGTTGAAGCGCTCCACACATCCCAATAAGGAGAGGCAATCTACTTAAATATCAGCCAAATAGGCGATGTAGGGTGTGCCATATGGCACATGGCACACACAGAACAACAAGAGTTGGACACATGGCATTCACATTGTTGATAGTATTGTTGCTGACTATACTGTAAGTCAACAGACGTGGTTCAACCAATGAGCAGTAAGTGGCATATGCCACCATGTGGCTGACACATCATTAACACATGATGTTGTCGACTATGTGCCATGTTGGTAGACGTGACCCAACCAAAAGGTGATGCATGGCAACTGTGATGCCACGTGGCTGCCATGTTATCGCCATGTGTCACATTGCTAACTTGGATTTGTCTACCATGTCAACTACACATAGACCAATAAGGTCAAGACACGTCTCATGTGGTGACACATGGAACCACCCTATGGCACATGGCATATTAGAGAGAGGTGCGTAGCATCTCGTGACTTTTTCTCCCTATGGCGTGCACTATTTCAATAACCAAAATTTTCAAACTTTTTGGAAAATTTGATATTTACATTTTTCAAAAAATTTTATATATTTTTCATAATTTTTTGAATTCTAGTACTATTTTCATAAATTTTTGATAATTTAAAATTGTTTAAAAAATTGTGTAAGTTGTGTTTCCTACCAATGACTTTTCTGAAAATCTATTTTGAAAAAAATGCTTTGAAATGTACAAGTATAGTTCCCATTAATTGGTCCAAATAAGTTTTTTTTTGATCTGGGATAATACTTGTATATATATAGCCTTAGTCTATCTATAATACCTATAGAGGTTGTGATCGATAAGTGTCCATCTAAATCGCAGAACAAATGACATAAAGCTATAATGCTTTGAAACGAATGCTAAATATAGAAGGTTTGCATGAATTTCAAAGTGTGTTATAATGTGATTGATTGTCTTAAAGAAAGATGCAATTAGCATAAGCTGCAGATGATGATGAAGATGATTCTTCCTCCATTTTAGCCAAGTTGGTGAATTGATATAAAATTATATGAAAACATGATTGTTAGAGTACTATTAGAGATTCATAGAGAATCTATGAGTCAAAAGCATTTTAGAGTTTGGTGTGTCCAATATTGTCCTATAATCCTGAGAAACGGTTGCCATGTGTGACGTTCATGGTGTGGTCGTTTATGCAATAGGATTCTTGAGGAGTTGATGTAATCACTCAGGATTCTATTCTAAAACATTAGATAGGTATCCATTGTGTGTTTCACTGGTTGTTAACGTATGAGTTTCGTGTTTGTCTATAATTACCTTTTAGGTTAAAATTATTCATTATTAATATGTGTTTTGGCAATATAGCCATTGTTTTGGATTGCATATTGGTCCACCAAATATTTGAGTTACATTTATTGACTTCGGAATTCAATTGCATTTATGTTAAATCATTGCCTTATTATTGAGTTGAGTTTTAATTATTCGAAATTGAACAACATGAACTCCCCTAAGTCATGTAAACTTTAAAAGTGAATCCAAAGAATCATAATTTACTATCCATGAAATTGAATCTAGTATAGTTAATTATTTTGTGTGAGATGGTAGTTATACACCTAGTGGACATGTTCAATATGAAGCTTAATAAGGAATTTATCAGGCTAATTTTAATTGGATAGTAAATTAGGTGTATTGATATATCTATTGTTGTGTTTTCTTGTGATTTGCAACTATATTTTTTTGTCATTGTCTTTGATGTACAATAATGGTCTCAGCTTCAAAGTTGACTGACGTCCATAGACAAGGATGTTAAGTTCAAATGGAAAAAAATGTAAAGTTTGGAATGTGAGTTGCAGTGTATACAAAAAGATCTACATGCTCTTAACGCCTTAAATTTGGTTGTAGTCAAACTTGACAATAAGATGACGATTGAACATAATTTGGATCAAGATGTCTATGTAATATCTTGATTAATGCAATAAAAGATACAATAATTAAGCGTCTACTCAAGTATCAAAATACAATGGATCTATGGATCCCGATCTTTGACCACAAAATTGATAATTAGAAGAAGAAGCGTTGATCAGAGGCTTAGAGCCTATACGATTTTGAAGCTTACTGATGTTGGTTATGAGTTAAACAGGCAACACAAAGTCTAAGTTATCAATTCCATGCCAAGTATTTAGGAGCATATTAAGTTGCACCTAACCCATACTTATTTCATAAGTGAGAATGTGAGGATTTTTTACAATGTCGTTTGTCCTGTTGAAAAAGTCCATTTAGCTATGATTATTTCAATACTAAGGCGCATATGAATATGTCATATTTTATTGGTAAAGGTTCCAAAGAAAAGGAAATTAAGAAGCTTCCATGACTAAGGGGAGGAATAGGCTTGAAAGCCTAAAATTTTATATGGTGAAAGACCAGTGACATCCTAGAATATGAACAATGTAAATGTTTCTTGAGTGACATGTTTTAACTACCAAATGACTGCACCTTTGAGCATACACTACCTAGATTCACACAAGTGAAAAAGCGTGTATCGTGTTCTTGTTAGAAAAGTAAATGTGAATAGAGATGAGCCCCACATTGGATAATAGTGTTGTATGTGAACGAATTATAAGTGGTGTAGACCCATAACTCATTACCTTAAGGTTTTGGATAAATAAGTGTGTGAAGTCCACTTATGTGTTTCTTCACAAGGTCCACACGCGATGCGGTTCTCTTCAAGGCTTCCCTGGTCCAACAAGTGGTATTAGAGTTGACTGTTCGATTGGGACATGAACAAGGATGAGTATGATGTGGTGGCGATTTGGGATGAGTGAGACAATGTGGTGAAGAGTTGTATTGATTGGTGAACCTCGATCTACTATGTAAGTGGCTAGGAAAAACTCGTAGACAGAATGGTGGAGTCATGACAGGAGCTCTTAGTTACACTGTGGTGATATTTGGGCTCGAGAACGGTGGTGAGTTGTGTTGATTGGTAAACCCTTGTGTATTGTTTGGTGTGAGTGGGGCCATCTCATAGATGGGTGGAGTCATGGAAAGAGCTATTGGGTTAAAATTTCACATTAAACTCGAGGAGGCCTAAAGAAATTCCATAATACTGAGAGTAATTTCCGTTGCAAGGCGAGAAAGCCTAACCTCGATGTGGAACAAATTCACACTTGAAGAGGAGATTGTTATAAAAGTAAGTATGAATGGAGAGGAGTCTCACATCGGAGAATAGTGGTTTGTGTGAAGGACTTATAACTGATGTAGACCGATAACTCATTGCCTTAAGGTTTTGGATAAATATGTGTTGTCAATCCCACTTATGCGCTCCTTCACTCGGCTCACGTGCAATACGGTGCTTTGAAGCTTCTCGAGTCCAACAACTCTATGTTCTTAATTGAATTTCATCCTTCGTGGATGGTTAATTCAAATGTGAGATCCCACATATTGAAAGATCTAGAAGCCTCTATTGATCTCCAGCAAGTTCTAGTAAGAACAAGATAGATATGTCAAGAATAACTTGAAAATTGTAAGTTAGAAGGAATTAACATGTGCAAATTAATTTTGTGAAAATGCTAAACCTTTTTCCTTCACTGACTTCAGTTGTGATTCTATTGAAGTTTGGTTCAATTTTTATTTCATAACTAACTACATTTGCTCTATTATGTTTTAGTGAGAACAAATATTACTCTAATTTAATAGAGAGAGGTCTTATAATTATGAATTAAATTCCTAACTATTTGAGTGAACCTAGTTCTTTCATTGTTTGCTACTTCGCGTAGTCATGATGATAATGTAAAGTCATTACACATGCCTCAAACTGTATTAGTCAAAATTGTGTGGATCAATTAACTAAAGTGAGAGTGTAATTTAATAATTTAATTAAAGTTGAATTGTCTAATTGCAAGCAATGTCTAGAACGAAGTATTAGTCATGAAACCATTTGTAAAGCCAAATTTCCATTGCAATCCACTTTGGTAATGGTGAATGTGAGAGAAAGGTATTGGGCCTACCACTTTCATAACCACTATATATGACTGCCAAAGGTACGATCATATCCATTTGGATTTCTCATAGATGAGAAACATCTAGTTGCTTCTTATGACTTGTATATCAAGTTGAGGATTAATCAAAGATTTGAAGATCGATCAATGTATGAATATCTTTAATTGTAATCCAAGCATTGTGTGATGAAAAGGGAATTGAACATAAGTTGCTTATTCGCACTCTACAATAAACATGTAGTGGCGAGGAGACGTTGCATTCCCATCAATGTGATTAACTGTATGATGGCAGTGGAAGATGGTCTTGACCACTTATTCAAGGTCGTGACTGAATATCGTGACTAGTTATATACTTGGTTTATAACCATCTATCTCAAACTATTGCGAATGTTCTTGATCTTGACTTTAGTGGAAGAATGGTTCCTAATTTCTGTAAAAGTATGGAACTTAATTACAGTGGGAATTCTTGACTCTAGTAAGAGTTTGGAGCTTGAACCCAGTGGAAGCATTGCAAATTTTATGATGAACATGTGTGAGTGTGACATGTTTTCAAAATTTGGAAATATGTAGTCTTAAAAGAGGATAAAGTCTCACGATAATATTTTTTCAATAAATGAATTAAGTTGAGGATGAACTACAAAAGGTTCTCTCATCCCAAAAAAATATTTATGGATTGAAGCAATGCGAATGAAAATGACATTTACGAGAATGAACCATGGTTAAGTACTAGTTGATCTACCCAAAAGGTGAACCTTATTAGGAATAAGTGAATACAAAATCAAGAAAAAGTATGATGAGGGCAATGATGGTCCCAAAGGGGGTTTATATAACAAAATAGGATAAACCTTAAGTAGTCTTGCTCACTTGTTGTAAGATTTACCTTCATTAGATGGATATTAGCCATGTAGGCTAATCTAGACATCAAGACTCTTTTTTTCAATAAAAAACTGGGGAAAGAAACATACATGGTTCAACTTGTAGGTTTCATTGTACGAAGCATGCAACATACATGAGGTTGTTTTTCCTTGGACATTCTTTGAGGGAATGGTATATTCAAATTTTTTGTGATAATATCAAACATTCTAGAGGTGAATCTTGTCATTCTAACTCTATGTTTAGGCAACACACTTGTAGCTAGAAATGGTCTAGCGTACATGAATGACATCCAAGATTTGTTGTGATCCAACTTTGAAATAAGTATATGGGTTTTCCTTGAAAATGAGACGTCAAGGAGTTTTTGAGTAGGTTGTTATTCCTCTCTAACAAAGATGAAGAAACAAAGTCCTCAAACACCTTAAATTGCAAAAATGAAAACCCATAGACATCCTAAGTGTAAGAAGTAACTTCTTACAAGCATATGTGTCCATAAATAATGCAAGGGGTGGAATACATGAGAATTGTTCCCTATGTGAATAGCATTGGTAGTCCAATATATATCTTATTGTGTATAATGCTATGAATTGTTGTCTATAAGGCTATGACATATTGTACATAAGACTTAAGTTCTATTATGCTATTGAGTTAGGTAGTAGATGTCAATCTAACCAAAGAAAAGGGTGTAGAAAAGTAGTGAATAGGATACTTCGAGGCACTGTAGTTGATACACAATTGCTAATTGGACAAGCAATGTGTACGAGAGTAAGGTCTACATCTGCTTATGTATTCTTACTTAATTATAGAGCCATCTTATGGAATAGGAAGAAACGTACATGAGTAGTTAGAGCTACTATGAAAGCTATGTTTATAGCTTTACCAACTGCAATACAAGAGAAAGGTTGGCAATAGTGATTTAAGTGTCTTCTAAGAGTTAATAACAGTGTAAGATGACAATTAATATTTGATTGCTAAGGATCAAAAGATCCATAGTAGAAATAACCAAATCGACGTCAAGTATCAATTTATAAAGGACATAGTTACATAAGGAATAGTGAACTTAGAGTTCAAGTCCACGTAAGACATGGAAGCATGTCCACTTATAAGTGCCTATCAAAATAGATGTGTTCCTTAAGATTAGAATGGCATATGAGATATGTTATCCCTTGACATATTGGGCAATGCACAAGAGTGAATGTTTATAAGTAACCATTTATTGTCTTTGTGACAAGAGCATGTTGGATAGAGAAGTAGCACACTCACAGTGATGTTTATCTTAGTTTTGTCAATTACTTTGGAAAAAACTAACATGAGGCAAATTTTTAACTCTTAGTACTGACAAGAGCCTATTCATAATCATAAATGTCATTTTGCCTATACACGATGTAGTCCTTGTCAAGGTGCAAGATAAAATCGTACATGTTGTAAACTATACATCATGGAGTGAGATCCTAAAAAGATTATGTGTAATCTTATGCTGAATTCTCATAATTCATACACACTATCTTAAAGTGAGAAAAGGTCCTTAAGGAAGGTAGATTAAGGTGGAATGCTAAGGTGCATTTTGATTGAAGCTTTTTTATGGTGTTGATCGTACTATAAAAATATGCACTCATCTAAAAGATGGAAATAACACAATAGCAGATGCTTAAATAATGTGTACTAATTGCTTCCATTGGGATGGTAATTTATTATATATAAATTGATCTCTTTTTTTCTAATGTGATACCCTACAGTGAATATGAGGTTCTCTACATGATCTACTCTTTGGACACTTAACGCATATAAGAAGTATGATCTAATATGGCTACTTTAGTGTGTTAGCTGAAGGTTATACATGATTCGACTGGATGGGGCACACTAGACAAAAGATCTAGATCATGAATAGACTGTATGATGTAGGGGGCGAAGATTACTTTAGAATGAATTAACAAGTTTCGTGGTTCACTGATCATTCATTTATGTTCATTAGCTGAAACATAATGGTGAAACATACATTTTAACAGATTTGGGCTACTACTGCATATGCATTTGCAGAATTGAGCTATTTTGTAAGATACAACTTTTAATAGGATTTGGATGGCAAGTCATTGTATATCTTTAACAAGTTATAACATTTGAATTCTTGTCTATTTTGTTCTGCTTTCTGTTTGCTACATGTTAGAAAAAGTGGTTCGTCCATGACGAATTGATGAGGTCAAAGACAATTTGATCAAGACTTGGGTGTTTTGATCATGGAACTAACTCAATTAGATGAAGTGTAATTGAATAAGTGAGAAAGATGGGCTCTACATATGTGTGTAAGAGAGCCAACCTTGCACTCTTATAAATAGGTGCATCTAAACCCTAGTTAAGATTAGACAACTGTAGCCACCAAAAGACCACATAAACACATCATTATCTCTTGTATACAGTAAGAGGCCATTGGCCTCCAAGTTAGATGTAGGATATTTTGCTCTCCTTCATCCTGCTTCAATCCTGCTATGGTGGAGATCTTCATGTGGCATTTAGATGGTGAACTAGTCGTGCATTCTCGTTGCTTAACAACGATCATGATTTTAGGGCAATACTAACGTGCAATTGGATCTTGCTTTTGTTCTTCATTTTGGTACGCTTGTCGAGGTTAATACTTGAGCCATTTTATTTTAATTTTTTCGGTTAATGTTTGTTTTATGTGATACCTTCAAAAACAAATCCAAATAATTAATTCATCGCTCCTCAACTTTTTTTAGTTTTTAAACAATTCAATATATTCTTATATTTAATTAATTATTTAAATTTTAGAAAATTATTCTCAAAACTAATACAAGTGTAATTTGCTTAACTTTGAACCTTCGATATGTGAAAAATTGGCTGCGTATCTAGTGAATTAAATAGTAAAACTTAAGACATCTACTTACGGAGGAACATTGGCTTTGGTTTTTGTTCTTTTTAAAAAAAAAAACTCACACACACAATTTTATTCATTATTGGTCTCACAAAGGGGGAACCAATCCCTATAATAAATATGAAAAATTTAGGTGTCCTTGAAGTTTGAACCCAACATCTCTTAAACTTATGTGTGAATACTTACCGACTAAATTACCCAACCTCGACGGTTTTTGTTCTTTTATGGAATAGCAGTTGTTGAAGCTTTGTTGACTTTCAATGTTCGGTGACAGTAGTGCAAGGCAATTGAATTAATTAATGCTCTCTAAAGTGGGTAATATTAGATGTCATTTCCGCAACTACACAAAAAAAAATAGTTGACCAATATTAATATGATAAAATAGTAATTGATATATCTACTTAATTGAAGGATTTCTCTGTTGGACCATAAAAAGGAGGTGAATTGGGTGTAAGTAGTGCGGTTTAGGTAGTTTTTAGGCTTTCAACCAAAATGCACCGCATATTGCGGTTAGAAAGATTTACATGTACAGTTGAACTACAAATACGGTTGAAACCACCCAAATTAATTATACGAATGTGGTTGGATGTTGGTGGTTCTTGCGGTTAATATATAACAAGTAGTCGATAATAATAATATATGAATTTGAAGTATAAACATACTATTATTAACTGCAAAAAAAAATCTTCAATTTGCTATTTTTTGGAGGTCAGTTATTCTTTCTAACTGCCAAAAAAAAATAAAGATAAAAAAATATTTAAAATATTTTTTTATTATAATGTTTGTTATACTATTCAAAACGGTCAAATCATAATCATGGTTGCCTTAATTAAAGAACACATACAATTTGGTAATATTTATTCATCAATTAACCCTTAGCTAATTTAACCAATTCATGTATATTTTTTGTTTGCCACCAAAATATACAATGTTTAGTTGCATAAAAATAATTATAAACTGGTTAAACCTTTACCCATCTAAATTATACAAAATCTAGCAACCATTGTCCAAAATCTAGCATCTAAAATATATATATGCAGTTGTGCGATTGCGATTGGATTTTGACGGTTAGAAAGAAGAACTAACAACAGTCAAAACACAAATAGCGAATTAAAGAAATTATCATTCACAATCATCCAAAATTAGCGAATAACTGCAAATTACGGTTTGATTGCGAATGGATTGGGTGATTTTTGCGGTTTAGTGGTTGAACTTTACAGCCATAACTTGAAGAAAGGTGAAGATATCTAGTTAAGTTTAATATAATTTAATGTTTTTTTAACGAGGTAGTGTTATTAGATAGTATTTTCGAAAAATCGAGCCATAAGTGTAAAAACGAGTAAATGTCGTACTATTTAATGTTATTAAGTCAAGCTAAATGCATTACGTAATTTTAACATATCAAATAATTTCAATTATCATAAGTTTAATTATAATCTTGTACCTACCCATTTATTATTATAAATATGTTAGAATTAAGTTTAATTTGTGATTTCCGTAAAATATTTAAAATTTATTAAATTTTAATCAAATTTATAATTGATGTTACAAATTATTTTATTTTTCTATCATTAACCCATAAAACAATTTCACATTTTAACCACGTGGTACCTTCGAGAAATATAACATTATAAGTTTGTGCATGGATACAAAATGATATTGGGTGGAGCTTTGAATATTTTGTTGCATGCTTTGTATCCGCTTTGTAGTGACACTAATTATGAACCGGTTGCTACAAAAAAAAAACAATTCTCTTTAATTAAAACAATAAATGATTAATTAACGAGATTTTGGGGCTAGCAAAATAAACGTGGCACTAAAGAAAGGAAAATATCTATGATCAAATTTATTCTTTTTTATTTATTAGAACTAAATTACCAAAATATCTACGAGACCACTCTAATTAAATTGATAAAGGGGTAGCATCATTAATATACAAGTTCAATCTAATTGGACATATTAATGGATTGACTCTTTTCTATTAAAAATATTACAAAAATATATTTAAAATTATATTAAAGTAAAAAATATTTTTATGATTGGGTGAAGAATTTTGAGGAAAAATGAAGAACATGAAGGAGGGAAGATTTTGTAGGGCCTACGGTTGGTGACCAAACGGATTCGATCGTAACATAAGGCTCCAAGTGTTGGCCACATCCACCAAATGAAAAGACAGCCGCCTCCCACTTACTTGTTTTGATTATTATTCAAATTCATTTGGTCATCTTAATTACTTTAAGGTCTTTTTTAACATATAATGACTTTGTAAGTGGCCACACACCATAAATCCTCCGATGATATTCCGCATTTGACTATCTACATTTACGATATACAACCACAAAAAGAACTTGTAATACCCTTCCAAGATCTACGGCAGCAATGCGACTTTTTTTTTTTTTTGACATCGGGAGGGATGTGACTTGGATGACTGACTATTAATTTTCCACTGCGAAAAAATCTAACATTTTTTTGTATTATTTTATACGATTATTTCAACAGATTTGCAATTCAATTATATTACAATCATGTTAAAATTAAGTTTTCATAAATTTGAAAAACAAAATGAACTCAATTGTTTTAAATTTAATATAAAAAAGTAAAATAACTATTTTTGTTAGAAAAGCGAGTCAAACCCATGACAAGCGTGTTATGAACCAGTTTGATTGAGATAAAAGTATCTCATTATATTTGATTGATTCATGAGTTCCTAATTAAATAAAATTCTCATCTTGTATCTCTTTTAGAGAGAGAAGAACATGACATTATTTCTTCAATTGCGAAGAGAACAAATGGGAAATATGATCTATACAACCTAATAGTATTGAATGCGGAATTGATGAATTGAGTATTGACCTCAAAGTGCAGCGAATTATGAACACAAGTAGGATCGATCGATGCAAGCCTCACAATCGAACCATGGTTGTTTGATAGACGAGAACGATTGATTGAATCGTAGCCCAAATGCCAACTCGGGATCGATCTTAAAAATTCAATAATGGAAGAAGAACGACTTCTTCCCTAAGAGAGAGCGAGGGAGGCGATAAGAGAGAGAGGAAGAGAGTATGTCTCTTTCTTTTCCTGACTTGTTGTCCTCTATCTTACTAAGGTTTTCTACACATAACCCTAGTATGTGTGAACCCTAGTTGGGCTTCAACTAATTCTATTAGGAGGCCCACAACTAAAGGATTCAGGTTCCATCTATTAATGTCATGGGCGGATCTGATTTTTCAATAAGAACAATACGTGAAAAATAAAGATGTTCTTACTCTGATCCTCCCACTTAATCCTGGTTAGATCTTTACCTTTATGGGACTCTTAGGGAGTATAATAAGCTCCTTCGATTTTACAGTTCAGAGACTATTTGTGAATCGACTTACATACTGACTTGCACTTCTACTCCTTTCATTTAAACTTAATATATTTCAATTCTGAATTAATAGATTTCAAAGTTAAGCCCGTGCATTTAGAATTTGCATCGTATTAAACCCTTGAAATTTGGTATTATGCCTATTAATTAACATTATAACTTTTGAAATCATTCATCTCTATCTTTCCTAAGAATGGCTCGTCCTGAAGCAAATCTCGGCAGAAAAAGTTCTTCAAGTTGATTTATAGACCTCGAGGACAAGTATTGATAAAGGGACCCCGTGAAAGAAGTGGAAGATCCTTCAAATATGTGCAAAACATGCACCCACATTAATGAGCTCTCAGATATTTCACACCTTAATCTAAGAGAAATTACACCACGTCTTTTTCTCTTTTTTTTTTACTTTTAAATTTTTGTAATGCAATAACAACCCCTTTAATTGGTATTATGCAACAATCTAAATTAAAATTTCTCAAATAGAAGAGAGTGAGTGAAATGCACGCACCATATAAGCTCATTGTAAACGTCAATTTCTCTCTCTCTCTCTCTCTCTCTCTCTCTCTCTCTCTCTCTCTCTCTCCCTCTCCTCACTCTTTTGTATAACTATTTGTTTCTTTCCCCTCCGCTGACTCCCCCGCCTCAATTGCCACTGACTCTCTATGTCCCTTTCCTCTCTCTCTCTCTCTCTCTCTCTCTCTATCTTTATCTTTATCGCTTTTCTTATGTCTCCCCCTTGATCCTCCTCCTTTTCCCTCCCTAGCGACATCTTCCTTCTCCTTGTTGTGTAAAACGACCTAAATGACGACCAAAAGAGGGAGATACAGATAGGGTGGCGTGATAGAGAGAGGGAACAAGCAAGAGAGTGGCGCGACAGAGAGAGGAAGCTAGAGAAAGCGATGCTACACAGATAGAGGGAGCGAGCGAGGGAAATAGAGGGATCGGTTGCAGAGAGAGGCAGTGTTGCGCCATGGTTTTTGTTGAATAAACATACTTTCAGCCCTTAGAATTTTGTAAAATATAGGATTAGTCCCTAATTAATAGTTTTCATTAATTTATTCAAACAATACAATTTCAAATAACTTAAAAAAGTATAACAAGAATTATTAATTTCAACTTATTAATTATTTAAAAAAGTTTAAACTTTGAAATTGAATGAACCAAATTATTAGTAATTTTACCAAATAATAAGAGAATATTAAATTGGTTTTACAAATTTTTTGTTTTGTACTCATTTTGTACAATATTTTGTAAGCATTTGTGGTTGTCGTTCTCATTTTTTACTCGTAATTTTATCAAATAACATAACTAATTAAAAATATTTTTTTAATTTTTTCTCTTTATACTCTTTTTGTAAGTATTTGTTGGTGATGTAATCGTTTTGTACTCATTTTTCAAATTATTTTGTGTTGCGCTCAATTTGTACTCATAATTTATGTCTTGTGCTCATTTTTGCACTCGTTTTGTATGCATTTGTTGGTATTGTACTCATTTTTTTATTGGTAAAAGTGCTCAATTTATATTAAATTTTGTATGCATTTGCTTGTTGCTCTCTTTTTGCACTCATTTTTGTATCTGTAATACTGAGAATAGTTTGTTCTCGTTTTGTACTCATTTCCGTATCTGCAATAATAATAACAGTTTTTTCTCGTTTTGTACTCATTTTTGTGTGTGGTCAAATTTTTTAGAGTGTTGTCAACTTTTTGACGCGGGATCAATATGCGGTCAACCTTTTGACACGCTATCAAAAAGTGGTCAAAATCTAGCATTTGTGAAATTGTATTTTTGTGTGTTTTTATTTCTGTAATGGTTTTCAATGTTGCTTTGTTTATATACTTTGTCAAATTTTTGTAGTATTTTTGTGTAATTGTCCCCTTAATCTATGTTATTTTATTTTTTGGAGATTGTCTTCTCAGATATTAAAAACATCCAAACTTCCACTATGTATGCATAAAATAAGCGACATGCCCTAATAAATTAATTAAGACCACACATTCCTTGGATTATAACTAATATATTCAATCATAATCACAAAGCACGTGTTTTGACTATAATGCCACAACAGCGATTGGCGGCAACACTCAAGAAGTAGTCCCTTCGCAGCCTTAATTTTTTTTTCGTCAACTAAATAAAATATCATTTGATAGATATCAAAAGAATTTGCTAAAGCAATCTGGTTGTGATTTTCCCCCCGCAGTTTTTACTATACATACGTATTGTTGATCATATATGCTTGAGGGCCTACTAAATTCCTGAAAGATAGAAAATGACAAATATAAATTTGAACAACATAAGAGAAAAGATATATGTATTACTATTGATGATTATAACCAATAGTATAGCACAAAATGCCACTTTAATTAGGATCCGTATCAATATCCATTCCTATTAATTATTAAATGATAACGATGCATGTACTTCAAGTGTTTAACAATTGATATTACTATATGATATACTACATATTATTTTAACTCTTAAAAACTAGCTAATTTAGACTTCTTTTATATTTAATAAAAGAACAATTAGTTAAGTATAAATTCAATCTCCAACTTTTTTTCTTATATATTTTGGTCCAAGATTTGAAATGATATAACAAAAATTCATTTATGGCATCCATCAATCTTGAAAACTAGAAACCAGATGCTGATTTTCCTCATCCTTGCATATGTATACTAGTGAGATTTCTTTTCTCCATAAACTTTAACAATCAATGAAAACAAAATCAGCTTAAATTCTTGAGCTCTTACTCATTAATATGGGATGAGGAGCATTATCAGCTCGTTATAAGACCTGTATACACAACCTAGACAGATGATAGTTAGATGAATGTGCACTGACCAGACACAACACATATGACCTTCTAGGCTCGGCAATGATAACCCTTTTCGGATTGGCACCTAGTTGCCCGAAAGGCCGAGACTTCCAATGGGACCCGAGCCGAGAAAGTCCCTCTCATAAATGATCATATACTCGGAACAAGAAGGACGTGAAGCTTTTAGGACCACTTCCACATGGCATTCTCACGTTCACTTTAAGAGTACAGCTAAGAAATGACTCTGATCCTTGATATCTGCGGTAGCCTGATGCACTGCGCCTCTTCAATAGGCGTTCAAATCCATACCAAGTCGACACATGGATCAATGACAAGAAATCTCTTTTGTGCACTATCATGAATGTTTTCCAATCGTATAAAGTCACATGATACTATAGTCCAAATTTCGAGGGATATAAAGGTTTTAATTTACTAATATTAGTAGATCATTCATTCTAGAATTTTAACACAAAAATCATACTTGGGTGACAAATCAAACCCACCACTTCTGCTTACTTCACATAACTCATACGGCAAGGTTTAAATTCTACCGCTAATTTTTTGTCTTGCTAATCTTATAAAATGTTATGCTCTTGGAAATGAATGGACCGCCTGATCACTTTTGTGTGACAACAAGAAGCATGGCCGGCCTGAAATGTGTAATCAGCAAAATGTTGGGTATAGTGTCGATGGTTTAGAGGATCGAGAACTGTACGTGTCGCGTTTGGGAGATGATGACCCATAAAGTTCCAAACTCTTCTGGTCGTTCAGAAATCAATTCTTGTTGGCTTTCTGCCATGTAGAAACAGTTAAGATTCTGTGCATCCACTAAAAACGTTTAATGATGGTGATGTTATTAGGCGGCTCTCCACGTGACGAGCCACCAATTTCAAATCAAGTTTTTCGTGCCAAGAAAGACATTTCGCAAATAATTATTTTCGATACCCATAAAAAATAGCTCACTTAGTAAACAAGTAAAAATTAGTAGATAATGTTTCGAATTCAATTTGATGAACAACTACAATAAAACAATATACTTGTTGTAGTCCTCAATCTTGATTCGTCTTATTTGTTCATTATTTATCTTTTTTTCTTGTACTCACACTCAACTCAACCCAAACAATCTTGCACTCACTTCTCACCCTCAATCCAAAAATTTGACTTAACCAGACCAAAATAAAAATTTTCGATAACAACTATATTTTTTTTTTGTTAACCAGACCATAATAAATTGCAACAATAATTTTCTAATTTTTTATTTGTATAATTTGTGGATTTTTAATGATAAAATTTATATTTTAAGTTTCCATTTAGTTTTTCTTTTAATAAACTACAAATATTATTAATAGTTAAGTTATTTAAAAATAAGTCACCAGTTCAAATAGTTGGACATACGAGTTGACATTTCCAAAGTCTAGGTTTAGATCCTCTTTTTTAAAAAATAAAAATAATTATTTAAATTGTTGTTATAAGAATTTATGTTAGAAAACTGGGTTTGCCTATAGCGATAATGGATGGAGTCTGAATTCGTCATTTATTGGATTAATTGACGATGCCAACCAATTAGTTGTAATTAGTTATGAGATTCTTAATTAACTCAGGTGAGCCCAACTAGAAAGAAGTATACTTGAGAGATAGTTACCTTATATGTATTTTGAAATACAAATAAGGCAGAAAAAAAAATCATGTTCTCCTTATCAATAGAAAGAACACGTCTCTCTCCCTCTCCCTCTTACACACACACCCCACACTCACTTTCACGTTTTTTCTAAGAAAAACAAAGGAAGAAAATTTGTTTTTTTTCTTTAATCAACCCGGTCCCAAAACGGCATCTAGACTGTGTAATCATCAATTGTTTACTTCCGTGGTGATTGTAGTTTAGTTGTAGATGCCTGCATTGATCATGTTCTTCGCTACCCACATGCTGTTTTTGCTAGAATCAAGATAAGTATTCGATCCTTGGTTGATTCCTACCGTAAATACGGTATGTTTGTATACTGTCTGCACACTTTCATTAGTATCAGAGCGTTAGGATGATTTTTTTAGTGTTTTTTTATTAATATTCGCATGCCTCTATGATTGTGCCGTCCTTGAATGATGTTCTATGATTTTTATCATTCGACCTTTTACTATTTTGATGCGACTTTTGTGTTAGACATTATAAAATTAAAATTCTAAAGTGCAAATTTCGAGAAATCAATTGTACAAGTTGATTCAGAGGGCTCAATTACATGTTAAAATTTCACCGAAATTTTCCATCAGGTAGGTCTCCAAATCAATCAAAATCTGATCTGGTCTGTGAGGTGGAAAATCTTTTTCACTGTGCAAAGGGAATAAGGGCACACGTGTCGATTCCTGATTTGTCATAGTAATCCACGTTGACCAACTAGAACGAGACACTTCACAGAGACCATTATTGATTGTACGACACGTGTGCACAACTTAGCCAAATGAGAGGACGACACGTGGCAAAGAATGCCATGAAGGCTGCCGCGAGTGGGACAGTATCAATTTTTTTACTGGACATCGTCTTAGCAATAAGGTCCACACATGAGTCGCCACATGGCATAACTGGCAAGTTGGCAGACACGTCAACAACAACATCCTCTCAATGTGGCACTGGTGACTGTTCAACTAGGTGCACACGTGGACCGACAAGCATTCGACATGTAGCAGATGTGCCACATCATTGACATGTGGCTACTGACTAGGTTACCGATATACACGTGGACAACCCATGTGATGACACGTGTCAATCTGTGCCACGTTGAGGCGCAATGTGTACTGCCAATTGTACATGCCACTTAGATGCAACCACCACATAGACCCAATCAGAGTCTAACAAGTGTCAAGTGGGACACATGTACCTCTCTGAAGCTGATATGTGGTAGACGACGCACAACGGCATGTGGCGTCCAAATTTTTTCAAATTTTACATAAATATGTTTTATATATTTCTTGATTTTTTGGTATATTTTGTGAAATTTTTCAAAATATCAGAATCAATTATTCTTAAATTATTTCGTGCTCATAAATGTGAATTATGTATTTTCTATTTGAATTTTGTTCAAAAAAATTATTGTATTTGTGTAAAATATTTTGTATTTTATATATGTTGTTTTGGTTATTACTATTGATTGCATGTTCAATCAATAAGGTTCATCAGTTGTACTAACCACTTTACTGTATTTGTTTCAAATGGTGAGATACGGAGTCCTGATGGTAGCTAGGACCCCAGTCGCTGCATTGAGATGTATGGAAGATAATTTATGGGACATAGATACGGATTTCGAGGTACACACATATGATATCGATAACATAGCAGAACACATTGTTCTTTTGAACAATGAAATGCAACAGGTTGTATGGAGAGGTGGTTTCAAACTAGGCAAATATGAAGATGAAATGATTGAGCTTGTTATGGAATCATTCCCAAAACTGCATCTGAGGATATGGTTCGCTCTCTTTATGGAAGAAAGAAACTATAGAACTACCCTTATGAGGTTTCTGGAATAGTTTTCTCTAAGAGAGGTGTGCTTAGGCGCATGCAGCTTAACTATCCCATGGTGATTCGTAGTGGCCGTGAGATTCCAAGCCATTCGTTGGGTAACCTCACATACATTCTTCCAGAGGAGCTATGGGAGGAAGTTCTAGCGTCACTTCCAAGAACCATAGTTTACTACTGATGAGCCTCATAATGTTTTTTGAGTTGGGGGACAAGTCATTAGTTACTTACCATTTTGTACATAAATAAATTTTATGGACATGTTTAGGTATTTGGTTTTAGTTGCTTGGTTTACATTTGTTCTTGACATTTTCTATGTTGAGATAATGAATTATGTTGGTTGCATTTATTATTTTTTAGCTATTTATTGTGTTAAATTGCTTATTTGTTGTGGATGCAATTATTTATATGTTGACTGTTGTTGTATATTATTGCATTATTAATTGTGTATGGACTCATTAATGCTATAAACAACATAGAAATCCTAAGTTAAAATACTTAGAGACCGAATCTATAAGTTGGATTAATTGATCATTTACCATCCTTGAAATTGAATTTAGTGTAATTAATTATTAAAAATGAGCTGGTAATGGAACACCTAGTGTACTATTCAAATCAAAACTTATATAATTGGTTATATTTGTTTAATTTCTAAATGGATAGTAAATGTTTGTGTATTGTTGTGTCTCCTCATTAAGTGCAACTTTGTGTGATAGATTTATGAACAATATGTTTACCGCTTCAAAATCAATTGTTGATGAGCTTAACAAAGACAACAAGCTGAATGGTGAAAATTATGAGATTTGGACTGTGAAAGTCCAATGTGTGCTCGAGAAGCAAGAGACTTTCGAACCCTTGGAGATGATTATAGTTGAACCCGATGAGGGCATTACCACTTAACATAGGCGTAACTCTGGGCAATGAATACCATTGTCTGTATCATCATCCAGAGTGCAATGAATGATGATATCGCTAAACAATTCCGAGGTTGTGAGTATGCCAATGAACTCTGGGCCTAGTTGAAGGAGAAATTTGGTAGTATCGCTAACTAAGCTCCAGTCACTGACCATTAAATTTGACACAGAATCGCCCTGATCATACTATGAAAAAAATACCTCAGGAAAATGGAAATATGATCAGTGTGCTTAGCGATGTCGGTCACAAGTTGACCGAGAAGCAGAAAATCCAAGTCATAATCCATTCCTTACCCAGCAAGTGGGAACATATGAAGCAGCATTTGATACAGACTTCTAACATCCAAAATTTTAATGATGTGATGCGCCATCTTGAGCTCGAGGAGGACCGTTTGACGTCTCTCAAAATCAATGCTGAGGCTCATGTAGCTTACTCTGGGCCCCAAAAGGGTTCAACCAACAAAGAGAAGATGAAGTAGAGGACATTCTTCTTCAAGAACAAAAGAAAGGATTTCAAGGTAAACAAAAACCAAAAAGGCAGCAAAAGAAAAAGACCAAGGGCAAGTCCCGCATTTCTAAGATGAAATGCTACAACTGCCAACAGAGGGGGCACATTGCCAAAGACTGCAATGCTCCTAAGAAGGTAAAAAACCTTTATTCCTATTTACATTATGTTTGTGTGGCAAGTTATGTATTCCTAACTGAATGGCATCCTTAATGAGTGATCGATTCAGGAGCGACCGACCACGTGAGTAAAGAAAGTGAACGTATGTCTAGTTTCGTCGAGTCGCTCATGGAACAAAGTAGATATATGTTGGGAACAATACAAAAGTGGAGGTACAAGGTATTGGCACTTGTATACTAACCTTGCACAGTGGCAAAACATTGTTGCTACATGATGTCCTGTATGCTCCAAGAATACGAAGGAACTTGGGTTCAGTTTTATCTTTGAAGAATAATGGATTTGTTGTCTTTTGAGAACTATAAATTATATTTTTTTAGTGGTACATATTATGGCTCTAGTTTGCCATTGATGGTTTTATTGTTATGGATTTGGAGTATGTAATAACAATAATGATGGTTTTTCTTATGTTATTTCTTCATCGAGTCTTATGACGATGTTAATCTATAGAACGCAAGGCTCATCCATATTGCCCGAGATCATATGGGCCCTCTAGCCAAGGCGAATCTGTTAGGTAATTTATAAAAATTCGAGTTACCAACTTGGGAGAATTGCCTTAAGGAAAACTAGTGCGAAAATCATTTGGTAAAGCAACGCGAGTTGAATATCCATTGCAACTTATCCATTTTGATGTTTGTGGACCAATGAATGTGAAAGCATGTTATGGAGCGTACTACTTTATCACATTTATAGACGAATATGCATGTTATGGTCACATATATTTGATTTCCCATAAATCTGAAACATTAAATTGTTTCAAAAAAATTATGAGTTTAGTTGAAAATCAACTAGATAGAAAAATCAAGGCCTTGAGAACCGATTGTGGTCGAAAATACCTCTTAGAGGAATTCAAGGCATGATGTGATGAACAGGAAATTGAACATTATTTGTCAATCCCTAGGACCCTACAACAAAACGGTGTGGCTGAGAGAAGAAATAGAACACTCATTGACATTGTAAGATCAATAATGGTTGAGGCCAACTTACCAATCTCTTTTTGGGGATATGCGGTACTCATAAAAACTTATATCTTAAATCATGTTCCAACCAAAACCATTGTCATCACATCTTATGAGATGTGGATAGGTCGCAAGCCCGACCTATCTTACTTGAGGTCATGGGTTTATGCAAACTATGCCCATGATACCTCTAGCAAGCATGGAAAGCTTGGCCCAAGGGGTAGAAAAAGAATCTTTTATAAGATATCCTGAAACCTCCAAAGGATATGTCCTAGTGGGTGAGCAAGAATATGGCACGATGATCGAGTACATATCTCGAGACGTCACATTCCTTGAAAGAGAATTTCCAAAATTTGGAGAAGCGAGTAAGGAATTCACTTTTTATGAAATAAAGGATATTGAACATTCAAGATCACGCCATCCAAGTGGGAGAGATTTCATGGCCGAGGATGGATTAAATCAATGGAAGAAAAATTTGCATCTATGAGTTTGAACAAAATGTGAGAGCCGGTTAAACTCCTCGAAGGCTGAAAATCCATTGGGAATAAATGGATACATATGATTAAGTGCAGCACTGGTGATAAGCCCATCAAGTGAAAAAGTTGCTTAGTCACAAAGGTGTTTACAACAGGAAGGAATCGACTACGACGAGACCTTCTCACCTGTTATGAGATTTGCCTCGATAAGGTTGATCTTAGCGTTCATTACTGCTATGAACCTTGAGTTACATCAAATGGATATAAAGACTGCGTTCCTCAATGGGCAACTGGACGAATAAATCTATATGGTATAACCTAAGGGTTTTGTAGTCCCAAACAACGAGCATAAAGTTTGCAAGCTAAAGAGATCCATTTATGGTCTCAAAAAGTCGTCATGGCAATGGTACATTCGCTTCCATGAGACGATGATCTCATTTGATTTCAAAATGATCGATGAAGACCATTGTGTATACCTTAAATGCTCGATAGACAAGTTTGTCGTTCTAACGTTATATGTAGACAATATTCTCATTGCTGGTAATGATCTAACCTAGATATATCCTTGAGATTAAAATCTCAAAAGATCGATCTAAACGATTGATGTACATCAATAAAGTCTTAAAAAAATTTATCATACAAAACTGTAATCCCGTGACAACCCTAATAGCTAAGAACCACGAACCTACCTATAAAAATATCCATAGACAACAAATGAGAAAGAACAAATGGAGAAAGTTCCATATGCCAATGCCATTGGTTGCCTAATGTACGCAATGATGTAAGCTAGACTTGATACCTACTTTGTTGTTGGTCTGCTAAGTAGATTCCAATCAAACCCTATAAAATTTCACTAGCAAACAGTTTAACGAGTTTTACGATACTTGAAGGGTAGTGCTGATTATGCACTGTGTTATCCAGGAAATGATCTGAGTTTAAGTGGATACACATATGCAAACTTGGGCGGAGATATGGATGACATGAAATCCACTTCTGGATATACATTTTTCTTAATAATGGAGCTGTGTCGTGGAGAAGTAAGAAAAAGACTAATGTACCATTGTCTATTATGGAATCTGAGTATATAGTTACATTTGTCATAGTGCTAGAAGATGTTTGGTTGAAGAGGTTTCTTAACCACTTAGGTTTAACAGCTTCTCAAGATCTTTTGACTATTTATAGCCACAATCAAGCGTTGTTTGCTTACTCCAAGGTTACAAAGTAGCATGGAAGGGCACATCGAGATCAAATATCATTTTGTTAAAGATCTAGTTGCACGGGGAGAGATGAATTTAGGGTATATCCCTACACGAGATATGATTGCGGATCCATTTACTAAGCCTTTAGTTAGAGAAGATTTCATTAGACATATTGTCTCTTTAGGCTTGTATAGGATATGAAATAATACTATGTATTCCCTTATTATGATTCTGAATCTATTAATAAAATCATATTTTCTTTGTAAATTCATTATTCGCAATACACATATAAGAATATTATAAGTATACATTCGTGAGTAAAAGAGCATGTTGGACAGAGAAGTAACCAACTTACACGGGGGTTTTACCTTAGTCTTGTAACATGTGAAGCAAGGACTACGATTATGCTTATTTTTAATATGAAGTCAAGATCATGTTCATAATCAAAAAGCTGTCTTGCGATTTACAATTGTGGGTACATTGTAGAAAAGCAAGAAAGTCCTATGGAAAGCAACGTACGCTATAAGATAAACTTCTATGATGATCTACAAATGATCATATGCTAAAATTAAGAGTCTTTTCACATTCTATCTTAAAGCCAAAAGTTCCTGTTAAGTGATGGATTAAGATTAAAATGATGGAATACATTCTAACCGAAACTTTTGTGCAGTGTTGATACATTTTATAAACATGCGCTCCTCCAAATAAATGATAGAACACCACAAAATGATCATACCATGTGTGCTATATACGACCTTAAGGAAGGAAAAGACTATAGAAGCTGATCTCGTTTTTTCCTAATGTGAGGCCCTGCCGTGAACATATGGTTCTCGATGGCTCAGTCCTTAAGACCTTTAACACATTTCAAACACTTAGTTGAGTTAGACTACTTTAGTGTATTGTTAATGGTCATGATTGATTCGATCAAGCGTTATATACTAAGCAAGAAAACTTGGCTAAAGTGAATCGTTTGGTGTAAGAGGGGAAGGTTATTTTAATGACGCACCAGTCTCAATATTTTCATAGGCACTTATCATTGTCATTCATGATATGTGAGCATGAGTAAAGCTTTATTGAGATCAAAGTTACGAGCAGAAGCAGTGATTGTGAAAAACGTTCTAGGGAAAGACATAGAAATTTCATTTACAGGTTGTACCTTATATTGAAGACACAACAACAGTAGGATATGTTAGTCAATATCATTGTATGACCCTAATAGGTGTATATTGTCTATACTCTTGGCGTATACTGGTCACACGGTCTATTTGCCTGTATGACGAGGGGATCGAGCGTGGTTATATGAGTGTTAACCATGCGATGATGTACCATACTATCATGTGTGAGTGAGAGATGTTGGAAAACTATGTTCGTCCATGACAATAATGGGTGGAGCCCGAATTTGTCAGTTATCGGGTTAACAAACAAGGCTAACCAATTAGTTGTAATTGGTTATGAGCTTCTTAATTGGGTCAAGTGAGCCCAACTAGAAGGAAGCCCACTTGAGAGATAGAAAAAAGCAAATTTCTCTCTTTCTTTTCACACTCATTTTCACACTTTTTCTAAGAAAAACAGAGGAAGAAAATTTGCTTTTTTCTCTCAAATCAATATGGTCCCAAAAAGGCATCTAGATAGCGTAATCATCAGTTGTTCTCATCCATGGTAATTGTAGTTCAGATGTAGAAGACTACATCGATCTTGTTCTTCGTTGCCCACTTATTCTTGCTGGAATCAAGGTAGGTATTTGATCTTTGGTTCATTCCTGCTGCAAATACTATCTATTTATATACTGCCTGCGCACTTTCAATTCAAAATTAAATATAATTTTTAATGGACTGTTCTGTGGAGGAAACACAAGATTACATCTTGGTGCATTGTTCTTTTGCTACTGTGATTTTGAGTTGTGTTATGCATATGATGGATTTTTCATGGACTATGCCACATACAACTGTTGATTACTTTCTGCAATGATCAGTTCAACTTAATTGGTTTAGTTTTTTTTTTTTTAAAAAGTATTAATGAAGCATTATTCAATTTACTTATCAAAAAAGATATTCAATTTTGTTGAGCCAATAATAGGATGGAACACTATCAAAATTGAGCCCTCGACTTCATGTGTGCCTTGACCCACCCCACTTTTGTCCAACTTGTGTCTGTGTTTCGTTGTCAAAGAACTTGTGTTTGTGTTTGACATTAGTATATCTATCAAGAAATATGGTGATTAGTGATAGTAATGGATTCAGGATTATTTTTACTGAGTGACACCACTGAATGATGTCATGAAAGTTGACAATAACTTTAATAACAAACGAATAAACAATATATCAAATTAAAGATTTAGTTGTTTATTTTTTTAGCTTAAAAATTTAAAAATTATTATAATAAAACTATATATTTAAGATCTCGTATTATAATGAAAATATATTTATAGGACCTTGTTGGCGCAGGGTCATGAGACCCTCTGATCCGTTCCTGATTAGTGACTAGTGTCTACTATGCATTTTGTGATTTCCGTACTTGGTGGTTTCACGCTTGGTATTTAACACACTTGAGACACACACTTTGTTGATGTGGTTGGAAAGAATGGGTTCAATGAAACCTTAATCTCATAAGAATCTCAAATTTTAATCTTTTCTGATTCTGATAGAAATGAAAATTTTACTTGCTAATTAAAAACTAATGGGGCAGTCTTTGAAGTCTAGTTGACTGTTTACGGCCGTGGACAGAATGCAAGGTTTTCAGAGGTTGACTTTTTCACTGGCTGCAAAAGAGGAGACGATCTAGAAGTGTGCCCTATTTAGAGCATTTATAAGATTGGATGAATTTGTCCACCAACCTGTCTTTTCACCCCCGAATTGATGGTGGTCTAACTCCATAAATGATCGATAAAATTGTATTTCTTCCCAAGAAAGTCTTGAAGTTTCTAAATCACCAGATAATAAATATTTTTTAATTGGCACCACGTTATAAACTCAGCTTTTAACTATTTCTTGATAATTTTTTCATATGACTTTGGAGGTGCGTCACTTGCAGGTTTCATGTAAAAGAAATTACTATTCAGTGCTGCGCAACTCATTTTTTAGTACACATGCTATGTTAAATCAGTGACGGAACGATAATAATTTTTTGGGCTTGACAACAAACCGAATAAATGTAAGAGCATCACCAACAGTATTTTCAAAATAGAGATTTAAAATCATTGATCGTGTAAATTAGCTGGCAACGGGCTGTTCTAACTTAAGTAAGGTGTCGGGTTCGAGACCTTATGTACGCAGCAAGCGATCTGTGAGAAGGATCTCACCCTTTGAGGTGCACGCCAGTTCCCAAGCCCAGATTAGTGTGGTTGGATGAGCCTAGCGAGTTGACTGCAAGACGCTAATTGGGAACCGGGTGGTCAAATACCAAAAAAATAGAGAGCTAAAATATATTATTTTATTTTTATTTGTGTGTTAATTTTTTTTTAAATTTGTATATTAGAGAAAAAAAATATTAAAAAGAAAATATTTTATTGATAAAATAGATGAATAATATTAAAGACTAAATAATAACTCCTGAAATTTAGAGAAGAACTTAGAATTTGTTAAAATTGTTAGTTATTTTATTAATAAAATATTAAAAAAATGAGTTAAATTGTAGTAAAAGTGAAGTTGAATTTAAAATTTAAAATAAATAATAAGATAAAATATTATATTTTAAAAAAAGAGTTTGAGGAGTCTGCTAGGAATGCTATAACAAACTTAATTATTATAGTTTTTACAACATTAAAGTGACTAACATCAATTTTTTAAAATTAAATACTAATTAATTAAGTAAAGAACAAAAACATTATTATATATCATATATTATACATATCATAAAACGTGTATATATATATATATATACACACGACATTAACTAGGAAGAAGGCCCCACCAGCTATGTTTCCCTTCGTCCGTGTGTTTAACTATACATTTTTTTTATGTCTCAATACAATTTCATAAAGCATTTTCACATGTGATAAATTTCTCCTCATAAATATTTTCTTAATGTAAAATCTTTCGGAAATTTGTGACTATGCCTTGACCAATTTGTATATATAACTTGATTCTGAATTATAAAGCCAAGTGAGAAAAAAAAAACCAGTAAAGGCTATATATGGTGGAGACCCATAAAAAAAAAAAAGACTATGGTGATGATCAGTAACTATAGTGCAATACATACTCTGCTCCTTTTATTAAAGGTCTTAAATTAAAAATTCAGTAAGAAAAATTATGCAGAATGATGGAATTTAAGAAAGAAAATTAAAGAAAATTCTTTTCTCTTACGATTAACATCGATCCATCAATATCATAATAATTATAATAATAGTGAGCTGGACACACCTATCGGATGGATGGAACCAAATTCAAAATAATATTTTTATAATAAAATCTGCTCCGTAATTATTAAATTTGATCAGTTATATTATTTTCATCCAAACAACTAGCATTTTAGTGAAAGGAGACGTATCTAATTTTAATAGAAAATCATGTCATTAGTCGATTTTTTTATTGGGAAAATTACTTGTAGAAAATTCATTCCTAACTTCCTATCAATTATTGCAAATCATTTCTTTCAATCATAACAAATTAAATTGCATCATTAGTAGTAATAATATTAAGCTCTTAATTAGTGGTAATAATGGTGGTGATAAGAAAGTCAAGCTGCTAAAATACAGTCAACTAATAAGAACTTTTCTCCGCAACAAGGGGTAATAAACATAGGAAAGAAGAAGAGGAGAGTTCTTGGCAGTTGGCTATGAAACAATAATCTATCAAATCGAAGTGATAGGCTTGACTTTTCTCCGCCCCATACATTGAGCATAACAATGACCAAGACCAACTTATTATAGTATAGTCTTGATCCCACTAATTAGGAAAATGCCAGTTTTTCGTGGGTCATTGCCGTTCGAAAATCACATATAAAACAAACGTAGCAATCTCTAATATACGATAATATGAAAGGCCAAAATCTAACATCACAACTCATAATTTAATTTTTAAATAGGTTTAATAACATTAAATATACGATATTTACTTGTTTTTATACTTATGACTCGATTTTTCGAAATTACATTTGGTATCATTATCTGTGTTTTTTTTTGCATTCGTGGCATATTTAGTACTCCATTGAAAAGAAAACAACATGATGACTATCACTTGAAAATTGACGGCCACATCATCACACCGTCAATGTTACGTCATCAATTTTTTTTTAACAGAAGTAATCACTTATACCACGAATGCAAAAGATCACAAAGATGATACTATTAAGTATTATTTTTGAAACATCGAGTCATAAGTGTAAAAATGAGTAAAAATCGTGCTATTTAACGCTCTTTAGCCTTTTAAATATCAATTGATAAATGAAAAATATGTAAATAACAGTTATAATTGTTATTATTTTTATAAATATCAATATTTTCAATATTATTTAAATTTATGTGCCCTTTGATCAAGGTACTTAGAAATTTCTAAAGGGGCAATACATTGCTTCGTTTAAATAAGCAAGGCTCTAGTTCCATCAACGTTGGTCTCAAAATAGCCTATGTGGGAGACACCAAGGACTCTTCTATGAGTCGGTCAAACATTGTTCTTAATTACAAGGGTCGTGCCGAGAACATTTGTGTAGACGATGTTCAATGTTAAATTTGTTTAGTTGGAGGGACACAATTTCTTGTTTCTTTAACATGTTGGCCTAACATTTTTGACTTTCTTGTTCCATTGCAAAAGTTGAATGGCAGATTGCACAAATTAAAGTGGCAGTACCCACCTTGGGTAGAACAATTAGTGAGGGCACGTTTTGGTGCAAGTGAGGTACTGTGTTTGAATTCGACTGACTTTCTAGCATGTGATGGACTTAGATTAGGGTGTTGGAGCCCTTCGATAAGCCCGGATTGAAGTGGGGGCCTTGGCGGTGGGTTATTGAGTTAGTCCATTCGGGATTTGATCAACTCAGTAGTCGGCTCTTCGCCCCGAAGGGGTGGTTGGGCTCCGCTAAGTAAAGGTTTCCCGTCATAATAAAAAAAAATTAAAGTGTTGAAAATTTAAAAGATTAACTAAGAATTACGATATTTACGCTACGAATTAGAATTACGACATGAAACTGTACGCGTGGTATGGAGACGATGGAGATGCAGTTGATCTAATTCATCCCATGACCCTTCAAAATGCCTCTTTTTTTCTTCACATAATTAATGTGGCAATTTGTATAGTATGGAGATGAAATACAATTTTAAAATTAAATTTCGACTGTTTTTCATACCACTAATACGGTTTTGTTTCCATACATTAATCACTAATGTAATATATTCGGAACTACATACAACATATACCTTGTGAAAATATTATATTTCTTGCCCCTTTGCGTCTCTTCATACTATATTCGAAGCTATAAAAGCAGTAATTAAAGTAGAGTATCTATTATGTGGCTTGGCCTTGCAGCAAAATAGCCACACTTGTGGACTTGAGGTTCGAGGTCCAGAATCATTTGAATGAGAGGTATGGGGTAGAAATAGGTTCAGTCTTTCTTAAAGAAAGTGGAGTTTTTGTGTTGTGGTGGAAGTGCATTTGAAATTGCAGAGACTATATTTTGTTTGGCAATTAAAGATGGAAGGTTTTTCTTTTCCATGAACCGTAATAAAAGAATCAACAGACCTTCAACTCAAAACCCACATATTATGCAAGATGCAAAGCGTGGCGTACAAAGGCCATCTTCACAATTCCAACCAAGACTTTCCTGGATTTGATTTGTTGGATATTAATCAATCACGAATTACCTATTTTATATCAACATGCCCAAAACAGAAACAACAATAATATAGTGTTTACATATTGTCCCTAGAGATTATAGAAGGACATATTATTTTGTTAGGACGACATTGGAAAAATCGAAATTTATTTAAGTCGTGTGATCATAGAATGAGTAGGATAAAGGCTCACATGGCGAAGATGCCTATGATGATCAACGTTGCAAACGATGAAACAAAAGACATTAATAAATTCTGATTGCTGTTCGTTGCACTGCTTTTAATCCCTGCTGTGCTGAATGCTGCAAGCAATTCCACAAAATCGAAAAATTAGTATCAAAAATTTAATTTCCGTTTCCGGGAATCGAACCCGGGTCTCTCGGGTGAGAGCCGAGTATCCTAACCGACTAGACTACAACGGAATTTTGATGTGTTAAATAATTATCTTTGGTGACGCTTGAAGCAGTGAATCCAATTCAAATACGTAAAATGATAGTTTTTTTATTGATATTAATATCTGAATATTACATAGCTAATGATGATTTTATAAACATTCTCCTCCCTTTAAAAGTAAGACCGTATAAGTTTAAAACAAAAAACGGACATCACCTCAGGGCTCTACATTAGGCGGACCTTTTGTACAAAATTAATTTAGCCTCATAATCACCCTAAGTTGGTAGAAAACTTACATTTGTTCTGAGTACATCCGTCATTGATGGTGTCGTTCAACTTATGGATGGTAAGGCCGTTTGCGAACCAAAAATGGCGATGAACTAAAGAGATACAGTAAAGAACTCTCCCAGTATGTTGGGCACATCCACCATTGCAGTAGCTGTCCA